>JAULJL010000029.1:17263576-17571076 GCA_030761205.1 Fremontodendron californicum
TCCTAGTTTAGATTTCTTGTAATTCCTATAATAAGGAATCTGTGTAAGTCAGAATTGAATTAAAAGAGAGTGAGAAAATCATTCCCAAACTATTCTCTCTGTTTATAGTTATACTAAATTCATTACGCAAAGAAACATACTAAATTCACTGTTTTTCCAGGAAATGCTGGTCTCATAAATGAAAGAAACTAACTCTGTTTAAGCATGATATCATGTTAAGGATACATAATCTTCACAAACCTTTCCGTTCGCAAACTTCTGGTGATTACTAGCTACAATTTTCCACAGAGAATTTGTAACCAACTTTTCTCAAAAGGAAGCCATTGCATTATGGGTGATAGTTACAGCAAACAAAGTGCTTAAGTACAGATTAATTTGATAAACCAATATAAGAGGTTTGCGAAGGGTAATTAATTATCAGCTAAAATCAGTAATAGCACAACAGCAGAGATACATATAGCACATAATCAGAAACCTATGTGTTCTCATTTTTAAGTTGCCCCATAGATCTTTAGTAAGTGATTGAAAAAGATGTTCTGCCTTTAGATAGTCCAGTTCAGTCTAGGGTAGCACTACAAGACAGCTAGGATATAGAATAAATATCAGCGGCATAAAAATATTATATCAGCTGAATGAAAAAGAGATATTAGTCACATCAGCAGTTGAACTAGTTCAGATTCACCAATAAATGCTACAATTAGACATTGTCAGCATAAGAAACCACAGCAGTATACACAATTTAGAAAAGAAAAGTAAAGATAAAAAAAATTTGATGGCATCAGTGAATGAAATGGTCAATCATTTAAGTAAACAGAAAGGTATTTCTTAAAAAACCGAGGATAAGATCAAACCTTTGCCTCACTTTAACAAGTTGAGCCAGTTTCAATATACCTAAGAAAGGGAAGAAAAAAAAAGGCACAAATCACAAACTTTTATATGGAGCAAAGCTATTAGTTCAATTAAATTAGGCAATGCACATATTTGCATGCAAATAGCTTTCTAAAACACCACTGATTTCCTTTTATAATTCTAACTACAATAATAAGCCATAAAGTAAATTTTAGTACAGAAAGAAATTGTCAGATAACTAATTTTCTTTTATTGATGGACTCGTTTGACAGCCACGCTAAAAACAAACATTGAAGCTATATTATTGAAAAATGAAGAGCCCTCTGATTCTTGAAACAATTCTATGGTGACAAAATATAAAGTAACCAAATGTAATAATTATATTTTTACTGACAATATGAGAACTTAAGATGATTAAATGCTCGTGATTTCGAGAACCCAGATGCGAATTACAAACTCCCATAGATTAATAAGATGCAGAAATAAAAGATATCAAAATGAACAAAACCCAAAACCCAGATTAATAAAATTGTTAAGCAAAAAGAACTGCTCATACCGAGAAAAAAAACCCAGATTATAAACTTAAAAAAAAAAAAAAAAAACCAAAATTTACAAAATCAAGTAGAAATAGAATCTGAATCAAAACCCATAAAAGATGAGGGTAGTAAAAGAGAAAGGAAACATACAATTCGTCATATGCATCTTGATGAGCTTAAATTCTTCAAGAGTGATGCCTTTATCTTTATCTTGTTGATGTACCACATCCACCTCTTCTGGGTCCAAGAGCTGCTTGCTGCAAAAACAAAATTAAATCAAATAAGAAAAAAGGTCAATCTAAAAAAAAAAAAAGCAAATTTGAAACAATCTAAAAACAGACGATGGATTGCAAAATCAATGGAAAGAGTTTAGTTTGGTTGTTACAAGTGAGAAGAAGTCCAGAAATTGGCCGCCATTTTTTTCTTGTTTTGAGAGCTGAATCCTGTTCGTGCTTATTTATAACTTGTTTGAGTTTTCCAGGAGTCATAATTAACGTCGCAAATTTTAGAATTTTCTTTTGGTGGTTAGGATTTTGCTAGGATCCGCCCAGATTAAGCAGGCCATCTTTAGATTGATCCGAAACTAGAGTCTAATGGCCCATATTTAGGGAATTTGGGCTGGATGGGCTTCTTAGTACGCAATAAATATTTTGAAATTGTAACATTAGTCATTAATGTATTCATTTAAATTAATAACAAATTATGGTTTTCACTACTATTTAGTTTTTTTTTGTAATCTATAACATTTTCAGAAATTATAAAAATAAAAGATTTTGTTAACAAGTACCCTAAAAGAATTTTTAAGATTACTATACATAATAATATATTTATTCAATGTATTGAAAATTATCAATAAAGTTGTTAAATACTGTATTTAATTCAAATGTTATTTTTATAAATACTATATTAACTAATCTTAAAAAGTGTCTAAAAACACTTGATAACAAAACCCAAAAATAAAAGTAAATAAAAACATACAAGGCCAATCTTTTTACCCTTGTAACGACATTCTTTTTAACATATTTTTTTTATATATATAAATATGATTAATCAATGCTTATAGGTATTAGTAAAGTATCATTTAATTTTATTTTTTTTTTGCATTTTTCATTATTTTTATTGAATTCAATTTTTTTTTTATTAATTGTCCTATTTTTTAAATATCATCTTAATCATTATCAATAGATACCGTTAATATTTTCTTTTTATATTTAAAAGTATCAAAAATTGATTGAACTTCTACTATTAAAATTAAAAATTCAGCATTTTATTAACAACAATCAAATGATTGTTGACTTCTAATGTTATGTTATATACCATTTCATAAAATACTTTTTTTTGGAAATATTCATTGCAATATATTAGTAACCTTTTTTAGTACACGTTTAGCCCCGTACTTGGGCTGTGCCTCGGCGCTGCAAGTCTGATCCGTATAGCTTTAGACTTTTCAAGGTACGCTGGTCACATTGAGGTGAATGCATGGCCCTGGACTGGACCAACATCTAGATTCTCGGCTTTATTGCTTTGCTCTGGGCCTCGCTCATAAAATGACTAGAATTCATACAAAGTATAACAAAAATAATTCTCTAAAGAGTATTACAAATAGAGGTGCTCATGGCCGGGCCGGGCCGGGCCGCGGCTTATTTTTTTTCCCAGGCCCGGGCCTGGATCGCCCAGGCCCGCCCATTTAGGCCTGAATCACTGTTCATTAGAATAAAAAAATAATTTTTTTTATTTTTTTTTATTTTTTAAAATTAAAATTAAATAAAAATAATATTATAATAATACTAAAACACTGCTCCGGGCCGGCCCGGAACATGAAATTGCCTGCCCAGACCCGACCCGTGAGCAGGTCTAATTACAAATGCTAATGTAAAATTTCTAAATCCAATCCAATCCATCCCAATCTCCAATTAGTTATTTTCAAAGGTTTTTTTTTTTTTTTATGCCAATTACAACTGTTGACACGCGGATCACGCAATATTTGATTTTGACCCAAACTATCCATCATCTGCTTTGAAAAGCAACATGCATGGAATGGGACCTAAAAATTAAATTAAATAAATATAGATACATTGAAGGAAATTAAACAGAGGTTCTCCGATTGCTATATATTATAATTAATTTAATTGAAACATCCATGCATAAACCAAAAATGATTCTACCTACCTCTTATCAACGTGCTCCATATGTGAACTAGTGTGGGCGCAACATTCATGATGTAAGAAAACATGCTCGAAGAACGCATATGAGATCTAGTGAACCCATTCACGTGGTTGCTTTAATTTTAATCGGTGTTTGAATTTTTGCATTATTTTAATTTTATTATTATTGATAATACATTGAATATAATTATGATATATATAAAAAAAGAATATAAGTTAAAATTGAATTACTATAATCAATTATACAAAATATCTCAACTTAATGACAATTTTTAAAGTAAGGTACAAATATAAAATAACACAAATACAATAAGAATACATGAATTAATTCATTATATGTATATTATATATATATATATATATAAAATTAAGATGGATATCAAAATTTAATTCATTTAGATTATATTTATATCCATCAATTCTATTCATATTAAGAAATAAAAAATAATAATAAAATATAAACCTAGATAACAACTATCATACAATAACTAATAAATTATAATATCATTTAACATAATTTTTTTATTATTTAATCATCATAATATTTTTTCTTTTGATTCAACACCAAAAGTTTAAAAAAAAAATACATCAACCCACTCATATTATTATTCAATATTTTAATTTTTACCGATAATTTATCAATGCAATATTTTTTTATTCAATAATATAAAAGAAAAAATATAATATGACTTTATTTAAAAATAAATAAATTAAAGAATCAATTATTATTCAACACGTGATACAAATTTAAGAGTTATTTGAATAGTGTTACACACGAACATGACATAGGAAAATAACTAAAATACGACACGATACGAAAAAATAACATGACAAAGACATGAATACACGAACGTGTCGAACTTTATATAAAACGTACTTGACACAAAATTGAGAATTATTTGAACAGTGCCAATTAGATCAGGCAATTTCGGACACGAAACGAACATGAAAAATAACTAAAACGCAATACAACACGAAAAAATAACACTAACACAACAATAATGTACTAATGTGTCAAAAAATATATATATATATAATACCTTTAATACGATTATAACACGAAAAAATAGTATAAATACAATACAAGATAATTATATAAAAAAAATATTGGATTATTTTTTAGTTCAGTGGAAATCTAAGACTTCAAGGCTGCTGATTTCTAACTATGAAAAAGACTTTTGGAAAATTTTTCACAAACTGTTTTGATGCATAAGGTGTGTGTATTCTAGATTGTTTGTTTATAGGTGTACTAAATGGAGGTTGGACCATGGAAATTATGGGAGGTGTTTTCTAAAATTGACTCCTTGATTAAAGTGATGAAACTGATTAATATGTTCCGTGAAGCAAATGAATGAGAAATGCTTTGGAAACAAGGGTGGAGGCATGTTTAAGGTTTGGTGGTAATAGTAGTTCTGTTTTGTTTTTTAACGATTTTGAGAGGTCCCTCTCATTTCTTATTAATATAATTAATTGACTTAAAAAAAAGAATAATCCAATAGTGACATATTATATAGTTTTGAAAATGATAAAAAAATATCATTTAATTATACTTATTTTTATTTGGATGAAACTTTTGCCATTTGCGTTTTGTTTTTGAAAGTAAAATAATGTATTTTTAAAAAATAATTAATACATAGAATTTGTATTTTTCATATGTTGCATTTTTTTTTAATTTTTTAATATATTATAAGAGCATTTTTTTTATCGGAATATTGATAAAATTTTTTGTATTTACCCAAATACTGTTATTTTCAAATTATTATCCAAAACCTGTCAATTTTATAACATGTTGAAAAATCGCCATGGCTTATGGCGATTTTTCTTCGTGTATTTAATTTTTTTTTTTGTAAAAACACTAAGGAAAATCTCATGAGCCATGACGATTTTCCTTGGTCATAATTTTTTTTTTGTTGGTATTTTAGGTTGGGAAATCGCCATCGTGGGTGGCAATTTCCCAACCTTTATTTTTTTTTTGAATTTTGTTAAATAATAAAATTTAAATAAAAATTATATAGTTTTAAATTTTAAAAAATAAAAATTTAAATAACAAAATTAAAAAAATAACAATTTACAAAAAATTCAAAAATTATATTCGTAATTAGACCTGCTAATGGGCCGTGCCGCGACCTGGAATTTTTTAACTTCCTTGCCCAGGCCAGGCCCGCGGGCCTGAATTTAATTATTTTAATATATAAATAGTGATCCGGGCCAGTGGGCTGTCCGGCCCATGAGTAGGTCTATCCGTGATGTCAATCGAATTCTTCCAACTTGTATTCGTAATAAATGAACCTCCAGAAGAAAGGCCAACCAAAGCGTCGTATTGGTCTGGGCTTGGACAAGTGTTTTTATAATTTTATTAAATAATAAAATTTAAATAAAAATTATATAATTTTAAATTTTAAAAATTAAAAAATTAAAAAAAAATTTAAATAACAAAATTAAAAAAATAACAATTTACAAAAAATTCAAAAATTATATTCATAATTAGACTTGCTCATGGGCCGGGCCGCTACCTGAAATTTTTTCCCTTGCCCAAGCCCATTTCGGGTCGGGCTTACCCGAAAGCCCGTTTCACTATTAAAAATATTAAAAATACATTTTTATATTTTTATATATTTTATAATTAAATTTAAATAAAAATATTTTTTATTTAATAAATAATAATTCGGGCTAGGCCGGCCGGCCCAAATTACAAAAACACTTGTCCAAGCCTGGATCAATACGACGCATTGGTTGGCCTTTCTCTCGGAAGTCCATTTATTACGAATACAAGTTGAAAGAATTCGATTGACATTACGGATAAACCTGCCCATGGCTCATGGAAATTTTCCTTGGTGTTTTTACAAAAAAATTTTAAATGCACCAAGGGAAATCGCCATGAGCAATGGCAATTTTCCAATGGGTTTAAAAAAATGAATTTTGGTAAATAATTTCACAATATCAGTATTTCGGTAATAAAAAAAGAAGAAGCTATATTATAATAAAAAAAAACTTATAAGAGCACGTGTTATCTTATTAACTTTACTTATATAAGTTTTTTTATCACAATATAGCTTTTTTTTTTATTCTCGAAATACCGTTGCTTTTGTTTTAGTTACCGAAATCCGTTTATTAACCCGTTGGAAAATTGTCATGGGCCATGGCGATTTTCCAACGTATAAATTTTTTTTTTTTTTTAAATGATGAAGGAAAATCGCCATGGCCGGTGGCAATTTTCCTTCATCATTTAAAAAAAATTAAAATTATACAAGAAAAATCATCACCGACTTTGTATCTTAAAAAAAAAATCAGTTTTGTATGTTGGGAAATATTAAATAATAAATTTTAAATAAAAATTATATAATTTTTAATTTTTAAAAAATAAAAAATTTATATAATTTATTTTTTATTTAAATTTAAATTTAATTATAAAATATGTAAAAATATATTTTTTTAATATTTTTTGAATAGTGAAACAGACTTTTGGGCAAAATATGTATAACGATATTATTGTTGATGCGAACTCTCTTTGATATACCAGATTGATAAGGACATTTTCAACGGCTATGACTAGAGGCGTCCGAAACAAGTAAGGATCCATTTGTTTATTTTCGCGCGAGTAGTCTTTTTTCTTATTCTGTCTAAAGTGGCCTTTTCCCTTTTTTATCTCTTTATGGATGAGCTTCAACGGGCAGTGGCTCCATTTCTTCCTGCGTCGGGGGGCATCCACAGTGGAGTTAATCCACCACCAAGCCCTTCCAGGGATCCGTCTTTCTTTCCTATGACTTCTACAAACGATAACCAATAGCAGCCTGGTCCTTCAGAAGGACAGGCTAGGGCTCCTAGAGATTCGATCGAAGAGTTGAGAGAGGATAAATCCCTACGCGGTAGTTTTAGGAATGCATGTATAAAGCAGGAATAGATAATTCAAGTTATGACGCAGCTTTTACAGGAACAAGCAGTGCACATAGACGAGCAAGAGATACGCTCGGGTGTAGATGTTTATTTAACGAATACGATGAATTTGGAAGCGGGCTACCGGAATCGGAAGCTGAAGCGTATTTTGAATGATCTGGCGAACGGTTAAGTAGTCCATATTATACCGAGATACTCAAAGCCATAAATAACTAAAGTGGCCCCTCTCTGATCCATTCATTTCTCATTTGAATTTCTCTTACATTCCACGTTCCCGAAACGGATCTTATCAAATATTTCACATTTTCGATGATAATTTCTATTTTAGGTATTCAGGGAATCTTCCTTAATAGACGAAATATTCCTATTATGTCAATGCCAATTGAATCAATGTTATTAGCTGTGAATTCGAACTTTTTGGTATTTTCTGTTTCTTTGGATGATATGATGGGTCAATCATTTGCTTCATTGGTTCCAAAGGTGGCAGCTGCGGAATCCGCTATTGGGTTAGCCATTTTCGTTATTACTTTCCGAGTTCGAGGGACTATTGCTGTAGAATTTATTAATAGCATTCAAGGTTAAACATGACTCCTAGAGAATTACCAAAATACGAAGTTCTCTTCTCCTTTCGTTCTCTTATTTCTTTTTTTATTTTGACTTGGTTGGCAGGGGCAGGGCCTTTCTCTCTGGGTGAACGCATCCGATTCTAAAGTTTTAAAAGTCCTTTTCTTCGTATGCAAATCCAAAACATTCTAATAGAATGTTTGGATCGGGAGGGTCTTGCTTTGAAGGATTCGACGGACGTCATCGACATGATGGTGAAGGTCTTTCCAAAATAGATCCTGGAACAGTCGCCGAACTCCAAAGAGTTCAAGCAAACTTGGCAGAAAAGGGGAACCTCTCCGTTCATTATGAGACATTCCGAAATATAACCAAATATTTTCATTCTTGTTTGATTGGTGGCGGAAGCTCTTCTGATGAGTCAGGTTCTGCCCATTGGACTGGCAAAGTTCATGAGCTGGTGTTCCTTCAATTGATCTCAATCAATGTTTTCTTTTTCATTCCGCCCGACTAAAAAATGGAATTATTGTACCATTTTTTTAGTCTTTAGAAAGAGTCTTTCTCCGCGGAAAGCATATAATATAAAGTACCAAACAACCTGAGGAGTAGGCTTCCCGATGCGGAACTTTATTCCTTAGGTTCGGATGTCAATAGGTTCGTAGGAGGAGCCTTATGTCGTAGGCCCTTGCCCAGTAGATAAGAAAAAATGTTCCTTTCGGGGAGGAGGAGTAGGCTAAGATCAGATTGAGAGCTTCAATAGAAAAGAGGAGGCCCTTTCCACACCCATAGCTCTCCTTGGTGCTCCGCCAAGGTGCCAGCATGTGATTGGTGCATGACCTCTATCGCTTCATCACTTGATAAACACCTCAACCGAATTCCCGATAAGCCTCTTTTGAATAGCTTACCATCATTCATGATATACCTTTTGGCCATCTTCTTTAGCTTATTCGCTTCGTATCTATCATCCGGTAAGGTTCTGTCAGATACTCGATATATGGCTGTCTCCAATCCACTACATTGATAAATGCACATTCTGCTCTATCGGGCATCCATGTACATTTTAGACAAGCCTCTTCTCGAGCTTTTGCATCCCTAGCCATATCAGGCCAATAGTAACCTTGTCTTTGCAATCTTCTGTAGAGGTTTACCGGTTTTGTTGTCCCACAGACCTTATCATGAACTTCTTCAAGTCTCTTTGCTTTTTTTTCAACGCCAAGGCACCGAGCTAAGACCCCATAACCAAGGCCCGAAAATTTTTTATTTCCCTTGACCAAGCCCATTTCAGGCTAGGCCCGGGCCATCCCGAAAGCATATTTTACTATAAAAAATATTAAAATAATAAAAAAAATTATATTAATATTTATATATATTGGGCTGGGCTGGGATAAGTGTTTTTGTAATTCGGACAGGTCCGGCCTAACCCGAATTACTATTTATTAAATAAAAACATTTTTATTTAACTTTAATTATAAAATAAGTATAAAAATATATTTTTTATATTTATATAAAAATTTATATAATTATTAAAATTGTTATTATTTAAATTTTACAATTTATTATATAATTTTTATTTTTGGGCTTCGGCAAGGGAAGTAAAAAAATTTCGGGCCTCGGCCCGGCCTATGGACACCTCTAGTCATAGCTGTCAAAAATGTCCTTATCAATCTGGTACATCGAGACACATCCAGGCTTACCGGGCCGGGCGGGCTACCTGGCCCGTGGATAGGTCTAGGTCTAGCTATGACCTTCATTCCTCTATAATCCACAATGCTTTGCTTGACCTTTCTCCCGAAAATCCATTTATTACGAATACAACTTGAAAAAATCTGGTTGACATTACAAATATAATTTTTTCAATCAGATTTTTAAATAAAAAATTTAAATAATAACAATTTACAAAATTATATAAATTGTTATATAAATATAAAATATACATTTTTATATTTATTTTATAATTAAAGTTAAATAAAAAATATTTTTTATTTAATAAATAATAATTCGGGTTAGGTCGGACCTATCCGATTTACAAAAACACTTGTCCCAGTCCGGCCTAATATATATAAATATTAATATAATTTTTTTAATTTTTTAATATTTTTTGAATAGTGAAACATGCTTTCGGGTCGGGCCTGGCCCGAAATGGGCTTGGGCAAGGGAAATAAAAAAATTTCAGGCCTTGGTCCGGCCCATGGACACCTCTAGTCATAGCCATAAAAAATGTCCTTATCAATCTGGTACATCAGGAGGGAGTTCGCATCAACAATAGTACTGTTATACATATTTTACCCGAAAGTTCGTTTCACTATTCAAAAAATATTAAAATATTAAAAAAATATTTTTATATATTTTATAATTAAATTTAAATTTAAATAAAAAATAAATTATATAAATTCTTTATTTTTTAAAATTATAAATTATATAATTTTTATTTAAAATTTATTATTTAATATTTTAAAAGAAAAAAAGAAAAGAAAATGTTATTCAAAGAAGAACTAAGGAGGTATGTTGGGAAATCGCCACTATACAAAAGTGATTTTTTTTTTTTAAGATACAAGGAAAATCGCCATAGTCGGTGGTGATTTTCTTTGTATATTTTTAATTTTTTTTTAAATGATGAAGGAAAATCGTCACCGGCCATGGCGATTTCCCTTCGTCATTTAAAAAAAAAAGATTATATGTTAGGAAATCGTCATGGCTCATGGCGATTTCTCAACGAGTTAAAAAATAAGCTGATTTCGGTAATTAAAACAAAAACAACGATATTTCGAGAATTAAAAAAAAAAAACTATATTGTGATAAAAAACCTATTTATATAACCTAAATTTTTTATTAAAAATCAAATAATTTCTCATATATATTATGGCTACAATGACTGTGGAGGACTTTTTTGTCCTGAGCAAGACAGCACAAAACGTGGGAGCTAGTCAATGTTTTTAAAATGTTTCTTGCTGTCAAGGGGTGTTGATTTCGCTGACAATCTATGTTTGTGTGTGTGGTGTAAAGTTTGCGATAAAGAAGATTGTTTCCACCTCTTAATTTCTTGTCCTTTTTCATGAAATCTGTGGGGTAATATTTTTAAATGGTGGACGTTACATTAATGGGTGATCCCTGGATATATGTGGAAGACTTTGTGAGGCAGACTAAGAGTAAACGATTTTCACGCTCCCGTTAAGAAAATAGGTCCCTACCTCTCTTATTAAGAGTGTTGGGTTGGTTAATTCAATTAAAATTATAGTCAAATTATCATTAATCAAATTAATCAAATTTTCATTTTTTTTTTATTTTCGTTAACTAAATCAAATTATTTAAAATAACTCTAACCTATCGATAATTCTATTGATTAATCGAATTAATCGAATTTTAAAATTAAAATTATATTAAATTTTTAATTTTTTCATATTTTAAATAAGTATAATCATCCACCAAATATTCGAATATAAAATATAAATAAAAAGTACACCCATAATAAGTTAAAAAATTTAACAATATAAAGATTAAAACATTTAACTTAATTTAAAATATAATGTTTATATATAATTCAAATAATTCAGTTATTTTTTTTATTATAATCGAAATTTTTTTAAAATTTTTATCAACACTTGACCGAATAATTTGATAATCAACCGAATAATCTAATTAATTTCGATTTCAATTGATTTTAACCGAATAGTGTACAACCGGCTCTACCTATTATGGTATCCATGTCGTTTTGCACGCATGAATCATTCGACAAACGTTGTACAGCATGTGATATGCTCTCATCAAAATAGGCCACTGCCTCTTCTATTATTTTCTTAGACAAACGTACAACAAAGGAAAAGGAAAAGGAAAAGATTGTCGCATATGATATATAGATCAACCCCACTTTGGTTAATTACTTAATTATTACTTTTGCTACTTATTTTATTGTATCTGGAAACAAATAAAATATATATAAAAAAATTTATTTGGATACAATTAAAAGTAAACAATATAATAATATATGTAAATTTTTTTAATAATAAAGTGTATAATTCTAATTTTATTTGGATTATTTATAATTGTTACTATTACATTTCGAATATTTATTTATCAAAAAATATTAATCATACCAACACTCTTATCTTAAGTCTTTAACACTTTTGTTCCACCACAAGAATTTATTGATTTGATGATAATATCTTATTTATTAATTAATTAACTTATTTATCAATTGGTAAATCTCACACATTTAAATTATTCAATAACTATAATATCATATTAAGAGTATAAAATTACAAATATTTGAACATAAAAATGACAAGACAAGTAGCATAACTCTTATTCATTTATCACTACAACCAAATTGGTTTTCAGTGGCGCTAACATAGCGGCGTTTGCCTTAAAAACATCGCGGAGTACCGTGTTTTTGAATACCCGGCGGCGTTTCTATAAGAAACGCCGGAAAATTGTAAAGTAGCGGCGTTTTATATATACAAACGCCGCTAAATCTATACTAATTGCGGCGTTTGCATTACATAAACGCCGCTAAACTAAAATCAATTTTAATCACTTTAGTAAATTTTGGGCGCCAAAATTTGGAGGCGAGACGCTGCGTTTAGGCTTTTGTTTTAGCGGCGTTTGTATCCACAAACGCCACTAAATAATATAATATAGCGGCGTTTTATATATAAACGCCGCTAAAAACTTAGATAAAGCGGCGTTTGTAAATATAAACGCCGCTAAATATTTCGACATAGCGACGTTTGGTAATAAAAACGCCGCTATATTGATTCATTTATGGCTTTAGGCAAAACGATGTGTTTTACCTTGTCAATTCGCGGCGTTTGTTGATACAAACGCCGCTATGTTTGTTAATATGATTCAGCCCCGAAAACAAAAACCTAAACCTGTTCTCTCTCTCTCTCTCTCTCTCTCTCTCTCTCTCACAGATCTCCAACCCCAAAAACTCATCTCCAAGGCGATTTTTCGCATTTCATCTCCAAATCATCATCTCCAAGGCGATTTGTCTCTCTTCATCTCCAAATCCGTTCAAATTGTAAGTATTCAAAACAGTAATCTGAAGAGTTTTTTTCGGGTACTTGCTTTGTTGCTAATGTGTTTATTTCGGGTACTTGCTAATATGTTTATTTCGGGTACTTGCTTTGTTGCTGTCAAGTTCTAGCTTCTTTAAAAACCCATTTCTCTTATATTCATAAATCATAAATACAACCATCTCTTGATTATAATATAATATCTCCCTTTGCACCATTTATCTATCTCAAATTGTTATGCTCCTAATGCTGTATTTGTGGGCAATAATGAAAGCGTAAATTGAGATGATGGGTACTTTTGTTCTTTCCTCAATTAGATTTTGTTAAACTTTAGGTTGTTTTGGTTAAAATTTAACTTGACAGGGTGTGTGGATTTCATTTAATTACGCAGTTTTCCTCTGATTTTAACAGGTCAAATTTGTCTCTTTCCCCAGAAGATAGCTGGCTTCCTATTGCTAGCATAATATTTTGCATTGTTCATGTCCAGGTACAAAATTTATTAAGATCATTACATAGTTATGTTGGTAAATATGTAATGGTACCCCATATTTCTCCATTAAAGTCTTGTTTCGATGATGGTGCTTTATTTATCAATGATTTATGGTCCCCTTAAGTAATATGGAGCCTCTGAACATCACTGTTGTTTTAGTTTTTGGTTGATTGGTTCCGTCTTAAGATGCCACTTTTGAGTATATACCGATAGCTATACATAAATGTATAGCATCGTGACTTCCATTGCTCGTCGTTGCAGCTGGAAGCAAGTATAAAAAATGGTGATCTTCAAGTATAAATTTTCGAGTGGTGTCGTGTGGAACCTTATAAAGCCTAGGTTCCATTACTAAGCTGAATGCTTATTAGTCCTTGATGGCAAATATGATAAGAAACATATATGGAACCCAAAAATATAACCGCACCCTGCAGTGGACTAGAGAAATTTAAGCAATATGGATAACGCAATGAATGAGAACACTCAATTGGTTCTCTTGTGTGATTATGTGGCATAAGGCATTTAGCTCATTCTTGTTATCCTTTGTATATATAGATGAATTTGATATAGGTATAAAAATGTACATAAGATAATTAATATTAGTTCGGTATTGGTTTACATCACATTAGATGATGAATGAACAATTGTGAATCTTACAAATTTCTTACAATGCATGGGAAAACTTTTTTAATTTTTATACCATGATATATTAATTACATCAATCGGTTTAATTAATTTGATTCCGCCAATAAAAATGGGGGCTTATTTATGTAAGTACTAATTAATTAAATACGTACTAGGAATGAAGTATATTGTATATATATTTGGAAGTTGGAACTGGATATGGCATCAATATTCAATACCGAACAGCTAGCTTTTGCATTCTTCTTCTTCCACTCACTTGTAGTTGGTATATATATATTTCAAACACATTGTAACAGATTGCAAACTTCTAAAATATGACCATAAGTAACTGACAGCTACCAATACAATTTATTCATGCATCCTTCTTGTGCTCATCGTATTGGATAGTGGCAAATTCCAGTTCAGTAGCTCCCAGCTTCTCTTTAGTCATCTCGGCTTCCTCTTTCCTGTTAGCTCTCTCCTACAGCTTCGATTTAGCCAACTCAGCTCCCACCTTCTCTTTAGCTCCCAGCTTCGGTTATTAGTCATGGCAAGAGATTTTACATCTCTATCAATTGCCATGTTATTAGTCTTTTGTATATATATATATATACAAAAGAAAGAAAATATGAGTTTAGTGAGAGTCTTTTGTATATATATATATATATATATATTTCTATACAATTAGCATTAGGTGGTTTATCTTATTAGTCTTTTTTGTCATAAGCTCATGGTAATGCTAAAATATGAGTTTCTGATGGGACTTAACTATGCAGAACGTACAAAATGGATAAGAGTTGGATGCAAAAGTCGAGACTAAGTCAAGAGTACGAAGATGGAGTACATAGTTTTCTCGATTTCGCTTTTCAGAACGCAAGCGAAGATAATAAGATATTATGTCCTTGTTCGAGGTGTGCCAATATTGATTGGCATATGCGTGGAGTTGTTTTCGAACATTTGATTTGTGAAGGATTTCTCCCGGGTTACAGACAATGGTTTTTTCATGGAGAGTCCGCAACTTCTAGGTCATCTTCTAGAGTTCGTCCAAGTAATTCTAACAATCAACATCAGTCTATTAGACAAGATGACATGGAAGGCATGTTGCGAGATGCATTTAACATGCGTAACCATAGTTTGTACACATCTTCACCAGAAGTTCCTGGAGGGAATGATGGGTTCAATGTTGGCATGAATGACTTTGCTGAAACGGGAAGAGGTATGGGTGATCAGGAACCCAATGGAGAAGCGGCAAAGTTTTATAAGTTGCTTGATGATATGAATGAAGAACTTTACGAGGGATCTAAGCATACAAGATTGTCTTTCTGTGTCCGTCTTTTTCACTTAAAATGCTTAAGCGGGTGGACAGGAAATTCTTTGACACTGTTATTAGAATTTTTGAAAGAAATATTTTCTTTTGCAAAAACCCCTCAGTCTTGTAAGGATTCGAAGAAGATGATAAAAGATCTAGGCCTTGGATATGAGAAAATTCATAGTTGTCCGAATGACTGTATGTTGTATTGGGGTGATAGAACAAATGAACAATTTTGTCATGTCTGCGGTAGATCTCGATGGTTGAATGGAAATACAGAAGAAAATATGAATGAGGACGATGGTGACACACATTTAAAGAAGAAACCTGCAAAGATTTTGCGGTACTTTCCGTTAATACCAAGACTTCAACGAATTTTCATGTCATCAAAAACATCTGATTCTATGAGGTGGCATCATGATGAAAGGATTGATGATGGCTTATTAAGACATCCTGCAGATTCTTTGGCTTGGAAATCATTCGACAATAAGTTCCCATCTTTTGCTAATGATCCCCGGAATGTGAGGCTTGGACTTGGTTCTGACGGTTTTAATCCGTTCAAAATAATGAGTACTTCTTATAGTACTTGGCCGGTTGTCTTGATTCCTTATAATTTGCCTCCATGGATTTGCATGAAACAATCCTCTTTTATCTTATCCATGATAATTCCT
This sequence comes from Fremontodendron californicum, assembly GCA_030761205.1. Taxonomy (NCBI): domain Eukaryota; kingdom Viridiplantae; phylum Streptophyta; class Magnoliopsida; order Malvales; family Malvaceae; genus Fremontodendron; species Fremontodendron californicum. The sequence continues at coordinate 17,279,685 of JAULJL010000029.1, forward strand.
GGAGAGAAAGGTCCCGGAAATGATATTGACATTTATATGCAACCTCTTATTCAAGAGTTAAAGCAGTTATGGGAAGGGGTTGAAACATATGACGCATCAAAAAAGGAAAACTTTAATTTGCGTGCAGCTTTGTTATGGATTATAAACGATTTCCTGCTTATGCAAATCTATCTAGTTGGAGCACCAAAGGTCGTTATGCTTGTCCTTGCTGTGATGCACAAACATGTTCAAAATGGTTATATAACGGAAAGAAATTCAGTTATATGGGACATCGTCGGTGGTTAGATGAAAATCATAGATTTAGATTCCAAAAACATGTCTTTGATGGCAGTGAAGAGTTAAGACAAGCACCTGAGACCACGATTGGGTCGGATATCTTGTTGATGTTGAAAGATATCAATTTCACTTATGGAAAGATGAATCAAACAAGTAGCACACAGTCAAGGAAAAGATCAAGGGAGATGTTAGAAGATGATGTTGAAATTCAGAGTGATGAGGAGGAAGATGAAGAAGATGATCCAAATGAGGCGGATTTGTGGGAAAAAAAAAAGTATTCTTTTTGAGTTACCTTATTGGGAGCATAATTTATTGCGTCACAACCTTGATGTGATGCATATAGAGAAGAATGTTTGTGAAAATATCATCGGGACAATTCTTAATGTGGATAGAAAATCAAAAGACAACTTAAAGAGTCGGCTTGACCTAGTTGAAATGGGAATTCGTCGTGATCTTTATCCGGAATTACTTCCTAATGGAAAATCACGGTTGCCTCCTTCTTGCTTTGGGATGTCTAAAAAAGAGAAGGACGTCTTCTGTAAGGTGTTGAAAGATATGAAGGTCCCGGATGCGTATGCCGCCAATATATCAAGATGTGTGAATGTGAAGGATCGAAAACTTTCTTCTTTAAAGTCACATGATTACCATATCTTGATGCAAGACTTACTTCTAGTTGCTTTACGTTGTTCTATGTCAAAGCAAGTGACTTCTTCTATAATTGAACTTAGTAATATAATGAAAGCTATTTGTGGCAAAGTTCTCAAGGTAGAAGAGCTTGAAAAACTTCAACATCGAGCAGCTCTAACTTTGTGCCACTTAGAGAAGATTTTTCCTCCATCATTCTTCACTATAATGGTGCATTTGGTTATCCATCTTCCTTATGAAGCAAAAGTCGGCGGACCAGTTTTTTATCGATGGATGTACCCATTAGAGAGGTATACTTTGTTAATTAGCTTATTATACTTTTATCTGGTTTACATAGCATTTAATTACACATTAAGATTGTTATGTATTCTGTTTTAGGTTTTTAGGAAAGTTAAAATCTTATTGTAGGAACAAACGCTATCCAGAAGGTTCTATTGCTGAAGGATATTTAGCGGAGGAGTGTATGACATTTTGTGCAAGATATTTGGATGATGTTGAAACAAGATTTAATAGACCGGGAAGAAATGATGTGGTCACACATAACAACTTAGCCGAAACATACTTATTTGGAAGTGTTGGACAACCAATCGGCAAGGTTGAAGTGGTTGAGCTAGATGATAAATCTTGGGCACAAGCGCATCGATATGTGCTTTTCCATAGTGATTCACTGGAATCATTACGCACGTAAGTTTCAGTATAATTTTTAATTTAACAAACAGTTTAATTTGTCTTTTGCTTTTTCACGTAAAAAACGTACTTTTTATGATAGTGAGTATAGAAGCTACTTGAGAGGAACTTTACGTTCTCGAAGAAGACAACTTTGCGAGCTTGATAAGTTATTTACGGAAAATTTCCACGAATGGTTAGGAGAAGTAGTAAGTAACACAAGTTTTTATCATTTTATTACGATCAATGTATTCTTTAATATATAAATAAAGTGAAGTGTTTGCCTTTGCGTTTCTTGTAATAGGTTTGGAGTGGAAGAGATGTTAGCGAAGAAATTAAGTGTTTTTCACAAGGACCGAATAGAATAGTGAAAAGATACAGTGCTTACATCATTAATGGATTTAGATTTCATACTAAATCCCGTGAACGCTTTAGGAGAACACAAAATTGTGGAGTTGTTGTTTCTTCTTCAACAACAAGCTATGCTAGTGCTAGGGATAGTAATCCTGTGGAGGGGGATATTGATTATTATGGAATTCTAAATGATATTATTGAGTTGGATTATTATGGCAAGTGGAAGGTCGTGTTATTTCGATGTGATTGGGCTGATGTGAATACTAGTAGAGGTGTTAAAAAAGATCAGTTCGGATTTACAATGGTGAATTTCTCTCGATTAATTCACACCGGACAACAACTGATTGACGAACCTTATGTTTTTTCATCTCAAGTCAAACAAGTATTTTATTCCGAAGATCCGAATGATGCGGGTTGGTATGTTGTACTCCGTAACACACCTAGAAACCTGTTTGATATGGGTGATAAATTTCAAGATGATATTGAACAAAGAACTGAATGCTTGCCATTTACGGATCAAAACTTGGATGAAAATATCCCTAGTACCAATACAGATATTCGGTGGGTTCGCGAAGATGTTGATGAAGACATTTATGAAACTTGATGAAAAAACTGAATCTAGTAAGATTATTTTGAAACAAATACTCTGTATATAATATGTTTTTATACTGTAAATATTATTATCAATGTTTTTTACATAATAGTATTTCATTCTTATACTAATGTTGTTTACTTAAAATTGATGCAGATAGCATGGCGAGGAAAAGATTAAGGGATATCAATATCATTCAGACTGTTGAGGGTGACACTAGAGTGACGCCTTCAGAGGTGCCGAATGCGTCTACTGCAGATGTTAACCCACCAGAGTTGTCGGCTGCCTCCATAGCTGCAGAAACTGCAGTTCATACGAACTTGAATACAGGTATCGTGGTACGGCGTTTGTGTTAAAAGTACGCAAAATCATATTGAAATTGCTAATATATTTGCTTTTGTGTAGTTGATAATGTTGGAAAACGCAGAATTCGTGGTCGTACGACATTAAAGGAGTTATGGGCACTACCTCCTGAAGAACGTATTGTTGTCGCAGCAAATAATGAGCAGCAGCCAATTGGTCCAGAAGCACAATTATTGGCTAGCTTTCTTGGCCTGATTGCTCGAAATGGGATGAAGTGTCCCATTCATTATGAGTCATGGCGTGACGTGCCGAATACTGAGAAGGTCGAGCTGTTAAAGTTTATTGAGGTATAAGCGTGTTACATTAGTATTGCATTATTTTAATAATTTTGTTGATCATCGAAACTAACGTTGTACAACTTCTCCGTTTCAGTCACGATTTTCTTTGCAGATTCCCACATCATTTGTTATGAAATCATTGGGGAAAAAATGGAAAGACTTTAAGCATGAGTTGAAGAAAAAGTATTTCGATCGAAATACTGATCCTAATGTCTTACTACAAACCATACCGCGTGGTGTGATTATGTGGCAGTATGAGAGACTGGTTAGATTCTGGTATTCAAAAAAAGGAGAGGTATCATTTATAATTTATTTTGGTCATTTACTTATAGTACTTGATATAATACAATTTTATGGAATATGTATAGTTTTATAACGTGCTTTGTCTAATGTACAGGAACAAGAAAAGATAGGGGTAAGCAGTAGACAACAACAGAAATACAGTCACACCAGTGGTTCAAAAAGTTTTGCCAGAAAAGCTAATGAAAAAGTAAGTTTACATTCATAATGTATTAATATATTAGTTCTCAATTATTTTAATACAATTTAGTATTAATTATTATTGTTTTGTAGGAAATTGAGCGGGGTGAAAAAATTGGACGAGTTGAACTGTTTCAGTTAACTCATACTAAGAAGGATGGATCCTATTTGAACATCGAGACTCAAGAAATTGTGGTATATTTTCTTCAAACTTGTTTTCATTTACAAATATTTTTTACAAAAGATTTTATTAATTTTATTGTTTTATAGGAGAAAGCTCGAAATAAAATTGCTGAGTATCAAGTCGGAGCATCAGATGGATCATCAGCGAATATGCAAGATGTCGAGAATCAAATATTCACTGAAGTAGCTGGAAAAGAACGATATGGACGGGTTCGAGGTGTCGGAATGGGTCCGACACCATCTAGCTACTATGGACTTGGTTCTCAACGGTTTACTGCTTCTTCTTCACAAAACTCCAGTGCATATGAAGTTCAGATGCTGAGAGAATAAATACAAAATATGAATAAACGTTTTGAGGAGAAGGAAGCAGAGAGACAAGCTCAGAAAGAAGAACAGGATAGACGATATCAGGAGCTGCAGACACAGTTTCAGTCGTTGATGAATTTAGTGCAGCAAAAGAATTTAGGAGGCTCATCTACTTCATATTAAAGAATTTGTAAGTGGATTTGATGTGTTGAATAATACATTGTATGGTTGATATTAAATATATTTTTATATTATATATATTTTTATAATTTGTGTTGTTTGTGTATTATTCGACAATGTTGCGCATTCCGGACCTTCAATTGTATTTTTTTAAAAAAATATTCTGCATTTACAGCGGAAATAAATAGTATTTTTTTAAAAAAATATTCTGCATTTATAGCGGCGTTTGAGAAAAGAACGCCGCTAAATACATAAATTTCTGCAAATATAGCGGCGTTTTCTGATCAGAAAACGCCGCTAAAAGGCAAAATTTAGCGGCATTTGTGATCAGAAAACGCCGCTACAAGCCAAAAGTTAGCGGCGTTTTCTAGTCCAAAACGCCGCTAAAACCGAACACTTAGTGGCGTTTGAGAATAGAAAACGCCGCTAAAGTTTCAAGTATTACCATTTCGGACCTTCAATTGTGGCGTTTATAAACGCCGTTAATGTACCTAAAAACGCCACTAATTTAACGGCGTTTATGGTGAAAACGCCACTAAATTTTCCGTCACTGTTTTTACCGGCGTTTGTTGCGGCGTTTTTTAAAACGCATCTAATTTTTTTCGCGTCGTTTATAAACGCCGCTATTCCAAAAAAAAAAACGCCGCTGAAAAATCAATTTGTTGTAGTGTATAATGAAGTATATGTTTTTTTTTTTCCCTTTTTTATAATAACTTTTTAATTAAAAAGAAAAAAGCATCACAATATATATAGCAAAAAAAAGTAAGAATTTAAAAAGTTACAAATAGATCTTTGAAGCCTAAAAATTTCTCATGTAAGGGAGGGGATCTTAATACTATGATTATAGTATTAAAGAAATTGTATCATAACAGTTTGGGCTATCAAAAGTCAAGTAAGGTGTTGTCTAATTATTGTTTTTGTTATTTGTTTCTGAAAAATATAAAACAAAATGTTTAGAAAGAAAAGAACTAAAAAAATTAAAATTGGAGTAATTATTTTAAAAGAAAATCTAATTTATTTTTGTATAACTAGGGTTAGGTTCCCACTGCTATAAATATTAGTAGACAATAATACTAGCTTGAACATAGAACTTGAATATTCCAATCTCCCATGATCACCATGGATCTTTATACTTGTATCCAACCAATTGTAGCTTTGCTGCTGGTTCTATATGTTTTCTGGAGAAATATACCAAAAAATTCTAAGAAAAGTTGTATCCCTGAACCATCTGGGTCATGGCCACTCATTGGTCACCTTCATCTCTTAGGTGGGAAAGAAACACTTTGCAAGAAGCTAGGAGCAATGGCTGACAAATATGGCCCACTCTACTCACTCAAGCTCGGAAGCCGTCGAGTGTTGGTGGTGAGCAGTTGGGAAATTGCCAAGGATTGCTTGACCAACAATGACAGAACACTGGCTACGCGAGCAAGCATTGCAGCTGGGAGGCATATGGGCTACAACAACGCCGTTTTGGCACTTGCCCCATACGGAGAATATTGGCGTAATATCCGCAAGATTACCACCATTGAGCTTCTTTCGAGCCATCGTCTGGAGAAGCTGAAGCACATCCGTTTCTCCGAAATGGACTTGTTTATCAAAGAGTTGTTCAGACTTTGTGCTCAAAATAGTGCTGATAATTGCGCCCAAGTGACTATGAGCGAGGTGTTGGAACGCTTGACTTTCAACATAAACCTTAGGATGCTCGTTGGAAAGCGATTTTCTAGTAGCTCTTACGCTCAAGTAAATAGCGAGCCATGGCGGTACGAGAAAGCCATAAAGCAAGCTTTGTATCTCAGCGGGGTTTTCGTCTTGGCGGATGCTCTGCCGTACCTTGAATGGATGGATATTCAAGGGCATGTTCGTTCCATGAAGAAGACAGCAAAGGAACTTGACTCGATAATCAGTGTTTGGCTGGAGGATCATCTTAGGAGAAAAAGGGAGAGTCAGAGTACCTGTGAAAGTGACTTCATGGACGTGATGTTAGCGAACCTGCCAGAGGATGCTGTAATTTCAGGGCATACCCGCGACAATATTGTAAAGGCAACAACCTTGGTATGGTTCCTAACTTGTGTGCTAGCTTTAGTGATTAATTACCGGAAGATATGTCATTAATATTGTGCTGTTGCTTGCAGATTCTTACCTTGACTGGAGGAGAAAGCACATCTGTGACAATAACATGGGTACTCTCTTTACTATTGAATCACCCAAGCGTGCTAAAGGCAGCACAAGAAGAGCTGGACCTCAAGGTTGGAAGAGATAGGTGGGTTGAAGAATCAGATATTAAGAACCTGAAATACCTAGAAGCCATTGTCAAGGAAACTCTGCGCTTGTACCCACCAGGTCCCATTACAGGAATCCGTGAGGCCACTGAAGATTGTTGCATTGCTGGCTATGATGTCCCTAAGGGCACCCGTTTGATCATCAATCTTTGGAAATTGCAGCGAGATCCACGAATTTGGGAAAACCCTGCCCAGTTCCAACCGGAAAGGTTTATGACAACTCATGCTCATTTTGATGTTAGGGGTCAAAATTTCGAGTACATTCCATTTAGCTCCGGTAGAAGATCGTGCCCTGCAATCACCTTTGGCTTACAAGTTGTTCACTTGACACTGGGGAAACTGCTTCAGGGATTTGATATTAATACACCGGATGGGAAGTCGGTGGCTATGGAAGAAGGCTTGGGCCTTGCCTTACCCAAGCTGAATCCTCTTGAAGTTGTCCTCACCCCACGCCTTCCTCAGGAGTTTTACAAGTGCCTTTAAGACTTAAATAAACTAGAGATTTAGAATGTAGTTAATAAAATAATGACCAAGGGCGCCCTTGGCTTAGTGGTATCCCTCCGTTTTAAGGGATTGGGTATCTATCATGCCCATAATCTAATCTTATGTTTTACTTCAAAGGGGGCTAATGGCCTTACGGTTCATTTGGATAAGCCCTAAAATAACGGTGGTGATAAGATTAGATATTGTAACAGTCAAATTAAAATCAGTGTTCCCGTATTCATAGAAGCTTTAATTTTCGTGCTTATCCTAATTGTTGGTTCAGTTTATGCATGGCGAAAAGGAGCATTGGAATGGTCTTAGTTCCTGAATATTCAGATAATAAAAAGAAAGAAAAAAGTCAAAATAATAATAACATTGAGTATGAATTCCATTGAATTTCCCTTACTTGATCGAACAACCCAAAATTCAGTTATTTCAACTACATTAAATGATCTTTCAAATTGGTCAAGACTCTCCAGTTTATGGCCGCTTCTTTATGGTACCCTTTGTTGCTTCATTGAATTTGCTTCATTAATAGGCTCACGATTCGACTTTGATCGTTATGCAAAAGCAGCTGTTGCAATGAGGTAAATTATAATGAGAATAAAAAATGATCATTAAAGATATTAGATTAAAATGTGTATATTTAATAAAACATTTAGATTATTTGATATTTATAAAATTAATAAATAATTTAAAATTATGAAATTATATTTTTGTCAAATAATTATTTTATTAATAGATAAAATAAAATTAATAAAAATGATAATAATATATCAAATAATATTTTTTATATCTTCTATTATTTATATAATTATTTATTTTTAATTAATTCATATTATTATATTATATATTTATTATTTATTACATAATAATAAAATTTATTATATATTTATTATATAATAATAATAAAAAACAATTGAAACTTGAAGTTCAAGAAGGTTAAAATGGAAAAAGACCCTCCCCTTCAATGGGAGGGTCTTTTTTTTTTCATTGGAGAAAAAAAAAAAGACAAGCACGAATGTTATCCAAATGCCTTAAATGATTGGGGCACTTTTATCCTCAATAGTGCCTCATCGAGGTTTCGTTTGAAACCAAACGGAACCTTAGTTCCTTAACTCGAATTTGTAATGTAAAGTTCAATCAATAATTCAAAGATCCAATAAGCAAAATCAGCCCATATTAAGGTCTCAAAGTTCAATTAATGAAATTGAGTTAAAAAAAAAAAATCAAACTTAAAATTTGATCATAAATTTAAAGTGCCAAAAAATAACTATGGACCCGTATATATTAACACGAACTAAACCCAAAAATATACGAAATGAATTAAATAATCATAATTTAAATCACATCATATTCAAATAAATTCGAATAAAATTGAATGTCTACATATAAGTTTTTTCAACCTAACTAATAACTTTTAGACGAGGGTTCATCATTCCTCGACACATGCTGGCTGCAAGTTATAATTTATTACATATAATGTACGTGGGAAAAACAATTTATACGTTTCACCACTTTTATTTTCATTTTATAAAAAACAAAATTAAACTGAAAAAAGAAGAAGATATAGAAGCAATATTACTTTCACAAGAATCACAATAAAGCGTTCATAATTTACTTTGTATGCATGATCATATGACTGTTTAGAGTTGATAAAGCTTTGCGGATAAGCGAGGAGTAGGAATAAGTTCAAGCGGAGTTGCCTTGGGCATGGTAAGTCCTAACCCTTCGGTCATATCCACCGCCACATTCAATGGAGTTGTCAGATCAAATCCTTGAAGCAAACGGGCAAGGGCCAATTGTATCACTTGCATTGCCATTGAAATCCCGGGACAAGATCGCCTCCCCGAACCAAATGGAATACACTCAAAATGTTTATCGAAAATGTCAACGTTCACATGGCTAGAAAGAAATCTTTCGGGCAGAAATTATACAGGATTAGACCAAATGCTAGGGTCTCGATGCAACTTCCACAAGTTGACAAATAAAAGAGTGCCCTTGGGGATATGGTAGCCCCCAACACAACAATCTTCCATGGCCTAATGTGGAACCGATAAGGGTTCTAGATAGGGATAGCAAAATCCGAATCGTCCGATGAATTTTGAATCGATCTGTTCTGAATGGAGATTTTGTTTTTTTTTTTTTAACAATAAAGACTGAACGGGACGAGACGATTTTTTTTGTTTGAAAGACGGGAATGAAACAGTTTTGATAATTGCTTGCTCCGTCCCGAATACTGAAATTACTATTTTACTCTTAAATATTTAACTTTTAAAAGAATAATAAAGTAATATAACTAACTTACTATTTTTCTTTTTAAAAACCTAAACTAATATTTTTATTTTTTTTCTCTTCCTATATTAGAAACTCATTTATGTTGAATTTATATTTAAATTTTTTTACAATACTTTATTATTTGAAAAAAATAAAAATAACTAATAAATATCGAATAGAGCGGAGCGAAACAAGGCGGTTACGGATTTAACCAAAATCCATGAAGGTGATAGTGAAATTGAAATTTCAACATCCACGACGAAACGAGAAAAGAACGAGACAAAACTGTTCAATGATGAAACAAAAATAAATATTACAAAATTCACCTTCGTGTGCGCTCCATTGCCATCCCTAATTTCGAGGGTACAGGCGCAATGTTTCTTTAATAATGGCCTGGAGATACGATAATTTCTCCATATCAGCTGAGAGAAAAAGAGATATTAGTCACATCAGCAGTTGAACTAGTTCAGATTCACCAATAAATGCTACAATTAGATATTGTCAGCATAAGAAACCACAGCAGTAATACACAATTTAGAAAGGAAAAGGAGAAGTAAAGATAAAAAAAGTTGATGGCATCACTGAATGAAATGGTCAATCATTTAAATAAACAGAAAGGTATTTCTTAAAAAACCGAGGATAAGATCAAACCTTTGCCTCACTTTAACAAGTTGAGCCAGTTTCAATATACCTAAGAAAGGAAAAAAAAGAAAGAAAAGAGAGGCAGAAATCACTAACTTTAATGAGGAAGTTATATGGAGCAAAGCAATTAGTTCAATTAAATTAGGCAATGCACGCAAATAGCTTTCTAAAACACCACCGATTTCCTTTTATAATTCTAACTACAATAATAAGCCACAAAGTAGATTTTAGTACAGAAAGAAATTCTCAGATTACGAATTTTCTTTTATTGATGGACTCGTTTGACAGCCATGCTAAAAACAAACATTAAAGCTATATTGAAAATAAAGAGGCCTCTGATTCTTGAAACAATTCTATTGTGACAAAATATAAAGTAACCAAATGTAATAAATAATAATTCTGTTTTTCCTGATAATATGAAAACTTAAGATGATTAAATACTCGTGATTTCGAGAACCCAGATGCGAAATTACAAACTCCCATAGATTAATAACATGCAGAAATAAAAGATTATATTAAAATGAACAAAACCCAAAACCCAGATTAATAAAATTGTTAAGCAAAAAGAACTGCTCATACCGAGAAAAAAACCCAGATTATAAACTTAAAAAAAAAAAAAACCAAAATTTACAAAATCAAGTAGAAAGAGAATCTGAATCAAAACCCATAAAAGAAGAGGGTAGTAAAAGAGAAAGGAAACATACAATTCGTCATATGCATCTTGATGAGCTTAAATTCTTCAAGAGTGATGCCTTTATCTTTATCTTGTTGATGTACCACATCCACCTCTTCTGGGTCCAAGAGCTGCTTGCTGCAAAAACAAAATTAAATCAAATAAGAAAAAAGGTCAACCTAAAAAAAAAAAAGCAAATTTGAAACAATCTAAAAACAGACGATGGATTGCAAAATCAATGGAAAGAGTTTAGTTTGGTTGTTACAAGTGAGAAGAAGTCCAGAAATTGGCCGCCATTTTTTTTTTCTTGTTTTGAGAGCTGAATCGTGTTCGTGCTTATTTATAATTTGTTTGAGTTTTCCAAGAGTCATGATTAACTTTGCAAAATTTAAAATTAGAAATTTTCTTGGGTTAATACGAAAAACATGACCTCAAGAGTGGAATAATAATTAAATAGACTTATAATATATATATATATATTTATATTTTATACTAATTTGAATATTCATAAAAACTTGCATATATGTACGCATACCAGTTGAACTTGCATAATATTAGTATTATACGGTTCATTTGTAAGATAATTAGCAAAATAAGTGACCATTTCATTAGCTGTTTTTCCTGCAAATTTGTAATTATGTTACCCTATATTGAAAGGAAATTTGATTATTAACTTATTCTATATACTTATAATCTTAATCAACATACAATAAGAATTACACATTTTTAAGAGATGTATTTAGAAGCGAACAAAATTCATACCGCAAAATGTGAATTCAGAACAACACGAGTTCTAATCGATTTCCTACCCATATAGATGTTGGTGGCATTAATACATCTCTACAACCTGCCATACTCCAAAGAAAAATGAATTACGATATCTTACGATAAAAGCGTTTATGCAAATGTTAAATTAACGAACTTGATTATACCATGTTATTCACCCAATTCGAACCCGCTAAAGACAGTATGTCGGACCTCGTTAATGACCAACCATGCATTGCGGACAAGATTTCCTTACATCATTAACAAACATTGTTCAAATATTGCATTGTTCGTCACAATAATGTTATGTAAAAAGTGCAGAGTCAATTGGAATGTGTAACTTACATATGATTAGCATTTTCATCCCAAGCATAATTAACCACAGCTTTTTCTACTTTCTTCAACGTTGCAAGTGGCCAATTAACATAGAATGGTGATCGGAGATTAACAGAAGTCCTAATTGTTATAGGAATTTGTGGAGATCTCCTAATAACAGAAAAATCATGTATTTTCCTGTTACGATTTTCAAGAATTTTCTCTACAAATTCCACCTCTTCTTTAAATTCAACATTGGAAGGAACATTAGATTCTTCCACTTGAACATTTGATGGAAGGGCAGTTGTTTGTGAAGTGAACCTTTTTGCAAATGGCCTAAACATAGATGATGGAGAATCTTCATCCTTCTATTGAAATCATCAAACTGATTTTCCATTTCAGCATTCGCATGTGCTGAAGAAAACTTCGCCAATGCCATGAAATCAAGAACATTGTCTTTATGAAGCTGGACCATTTTCTCATTCCACTGAATCATCTTCTCCGTACGCCCTTTGATTCTTTCAAATAAAGCCTAAACACATAATTATAAAATTTAAATATTTATGAAAAGTGTTGCAACGATTTTAAAGGCTATGAAAGGTATTACTATGTTAGATGAATTTCAATGACAAAATTTAGACATACCATTGCCTCTGTATCAAGCTGCATTGTTGAAACATCTCCAAAACACTCATTCATTAGGGGATCAATATCACGTACAACCTACATACATAAGTAGATTTCAATAACTTTTTATAATACGAACTAATATTCTATTTATAAATTGGAATGCGCATCCATCAAACATTACTTACCTCCTTTAACCCATACCCCCTAACTTTTCCTCAACTTGTTGGCGCTTCTTCACGGAAGCATCATTCCATCCCATTAATCGGGGCATTGCACCGAGAACAAAACGTTCGGATGAGATAACTCTATCAAAATAAAACATCTATCCAAAATGTTGTATATTGACAATATGAGAATAAATATAATTTTTTTTACTTATTAGTAAAAGATATTGAAAATAGAATCATAAAAAAATAATACATATTTACCTGAAGGAAGAGTAAGGAGCCAGTAATATATGTTGTGTCTTGCCTTCCATTGTACCTTCTAACGCCGCTCATCAACTGTTTCAGTGTAAACCCACCCCAATTGTAGGAATGAATTTGGGATGAATCATAAATCGTGTTAACCATATTTGTAGTTACTTCAGATCTACTAGAAGGCGACATGATAGTAGCGATAACAAACAAGAAGAACAACCTTTTTCAATCATCTATATCTGTTACATTATGTAACAAATTATCTACTTCCTTCAATTAAGGAACCCTCAAAAATCTATCACACCAACCCTTTATCTCATCATTCTTATTTACAACATCTACTCTAACCTCTTCTCCCATACATTGAACGCCAAACACTAGACCTACATGTTGGTGTATGCCCTAGAGCCAATCAGATTGAGCTTGGGATACACAGTCAATAATGCATACCCTTCGCTATGATTATAGTGATACAAGGTTTTCCTTCATGTTAGTACAATAATAAGGAGTTATTAAGTACTAATCGAATGAAGCCCATGGATCATAATGGCCTTGCAAAGGAATTATAAAGAGTTATAATTATGAGATCCTTATGCATCAAAGCCTTGTTCCTCAAACTGTTTCTGGTCATCGTATTGTCAAGATGGGACATTGGCAATGCTAAAAAACTAGTATATGTTAAGCCTTCTTACTTATGAAGTAAGCAACCGATTTCATACAGGTTGAAGTATGGGATACTTGGGATAACATATAGGTGCTTGTCTGTTAAACAAGTTCACTGAACATGGCCCGCCAAGAGAACTTTATTTGGTAATATATCACTCTAGTGTCTATGATAATGTTCTCTTAGTACCAGTCATGTAAATTAGTCCTCAGACTTGTGATATAAGGTTATCTTGTATGGAGAGTATCATACTTAGATTTCATCACGAACGGGTCCCAATCACGAGGATGCTTAAAGTAGGGTGTTATTGGGTATGACATGAACCATACGAAGATGAATGAGTGATCCAGAGAGGATTCACCACTCCCTGTGATATTGGAGACATATCTCGTTTGTTCTTGACTACGATTAACTTGATTAAGTCTTTGGCCAAAGCATGATGGATTTAGGAGAAAGTTGTTTCTTTAAATTCATAAGGTTAATCATAAGTTACGAAGAACTAATATGGATTGATCATGAGTAGACACTGCACCATGCTCATACGCTATCCGGGATATATGGTGAAAGGACCGTATTACACTGACAGGCTGGTTGCTGAAAGGTTCTAAAAGGTCACGCTGATTTCACAGTATTTGGGTGCTCATGATGGGTTGCTAGATCCCGCTCTTGATCTATGATAACAAGTTAATATGATTAAATTATAATCATTGCCAACATATTGGAAACCTAGAGGGTCACACACATAAGAACAGATATGTATGGATTAAACATGGTATTCTATTAAGGTAAAACTTAATGGAATAAAAGATCTATATTAGGGACTCAATTGAAAAAGTTAAATTGAGATGAATTAAGACATAATTGAGATTAAGAAATCCAATGACAATGTCTTAATGAGATAAGAGGAATCAAGAAGTCTTATCTAGTGTAATAGTCGACTTTGACATATAGATGTGCAAAGTGAATTGCGATTGACTATACTATATTGGAATAATATCATGAGATGACATTAATGGATTAATGACATGAATTGTTTCATGAGGAGAAAGAAAATTTAATTGAGAATTAAATTACTTTCGTTTAGAAATTAATCTATCCAATAAATAAGCATGACAAAATTAGAAAGGGTCCAAAGCGACTTCTAATTTAAGACTGCCCACTAAGAATGGTTGGCCCAACTTAAGACATTAAGATTGATGGACCATCATCATTATTAGATAATATAATGGGCGTATTGATCCATCTTAGAATTAAATAGTTCAAGTCCAAGTGGATTAATGAAATTCATGTGCAACAAGTTACAGGTGGCTGGCCAAGCATAGGGAGATAGGGATTAGGGTGTGCGCCACTATATAATCTATTTTAGAGGTTGTAGCCGGCCAAGCTAGCTCTATTCTATTTGTGATATTCTGATTTTGCTTAATAAAAAATTTGGTTTCAAGAAGAGAACTCTAACCTAGCAAAACAGTGAAATCGTAGTCTCCCTAAGCTCCCTAAGGCTTGCCGCAATTCCTCCTCCGTCTTGGTGTTGTCCTTGCCGCTTCATCACTTAGTTGAGTGAGATTGATTAAGGGAGAAAGACACAAGAATATAGATCTTTTGATTGTGATCTTAGGATCAACTTGTTAGCACAAGTGAATCGTCATACCTTAGAGAAGGATCAATAACATTATATAATTTATAATTTTAAAAAATTAAAATTTAATAAAATTTAAATAACAAAATTTACAAAAAAAAAAAAAATTACAAAAAATTTAAAAAAACTTTTTTAACTGTATATATACAATTTATATTTTTTTAACTGTATGTATAACAGTATTATTGTTGATGTGAACTCTCCTCCGATGTACCAAATTGATAAGGACATTTTAGACGACTATGACTAGAGGTGTCCATGGACTGGGCCGAGGCCCGAATTTGTTTTATTTCCCTTGCCCAAGCCCATTTCGTGTCGGGCCTGGGCCGGGCCAAAAGCATGTTTCACTATTTAAAAAATATTTAAAATATTTATTTTAATTCATATATATTATAATTAAATTTAAGTAATTTTTTTATTTAATAAATAGTAATTCGAGCCGACCCGACCCAATGCGATCCAGGCTTACCGGGTCAGACGGGCTACCCGGCCCGTGGACAAGTTTAGCTATGATTTTCATTCCTGCACAACCCACAACGCTTTGGTTGACTTTTCTCCCGAAGGTTTATTTCGTTACGAATACAAGTTGAAAGAATCCGATTGACATTACGAATACGAATATAATTTTTAAATTTTTTGTAAATTGTTATTTTTAAATTTTGTTATTTAAATTTTAATTTTTTTAAAATTATATAATTTTTATTTAAATTTTATTATTTAACATTTTAAAAAATAAAACAATGATGGGAAATCGCCCTCTCTTAATTTTTTATTTTTTTTATTTTTACGTGGAGACTTCTCCATGTATTTTTTTTTTAAAATTAGTTATTTGTATTTGAAAATCGTCATCGGTGATGACGATTTCCAAACACGATATAAAATACACTACAAGAGGACGAACTTTTACTTATGAAATTTTTCATCGATAAAAGTCCAATTTCCGTCGGTAAAGAGTATCTCCGACGAAATTTTTCGTCGAAAACTTACGTCGGTAATTCTTAAGTAGGTGATAGGATATCTGTCGAAAAAAATTCCGTCGGTAATACTTACCTACGGAATATTCCGTCGGTAATTTTTTTAGCGATGGAATGACTTGTTGGGTCATTCCGTCGGCAATTGTTATTAGGGACGGAAATTTCCGTTTGTAATGTATTTTTTATAAATAAAAAATATTAATTTGTAATTTTTTATATAATTATAATAACTAACTTTTATAATAAAATTAAATCCAATAATCAAATAATTAATATTGTTATAATTATTTTACAATAAAATTAAATCAAATAATTAATATTGTTGTTATAATTATTTTGCAATAAAGTTACATGTTTCAGCTAATTTGCACTTCATATCATCAAATAATGTCTCAGAACTGATATCTAAGGCATGTGCCTCTCCTCCAGTATATGACAAGGATCCGTCATCTTTTGTCACAAATTCACCACCAGACTGGCAAATCAAGATCAGTAATTAAAAGAAAACTAAAACATGGAATAAGAACACAAATTCTCCTCCAGTATATGACAAGATCAGTAACACAATCCAGAACAATAGAGTCCACACCATGGACTAAGAACAAAAACTAAAACACCTAACTAGTTATATATAGTATTTAAAAGGAAAAAAAGAAGCCTTAGAGCAGCTTACCTACCATATCGTGCCAAAAGATTAGTTCGATGATACGCAATGGTAAGATTATAGTGAAGAAAGGTAAAGCCTCGATCAGCTCCAATTGGACATGGACATCACTGGACACACGTTTCAAAGTGCAAAATAAAGAAACAAACATGTAAGTGTGAAGAAATTTGAGGGATGAAAAACTAAAGCTTTGATAGTTTTACCAAGATCTACACAAGCACCTGGCCTGGTAATGCAGAGCCAAGTTCTAGCAGACTCCTCATTGCCGTCACATACAATGGGGACATGCCACGATCCATTTTCCAATTCCTGAAACGAAGAATCATATCTTTATATTCCAATGGAAAATACGAGAGTTTATACACGAGTTATCAGACAATGGCTAAATCACAACAGTCAAGTAGAACATCCAACCAAAATGAAACTACAACAGCAAATAACAGATGATACCTGGACGACAACAGAATATGAGGGTGGCATCTGAAGTTTCAGGGTTCCTTTAAGAAAAGTATATCGAACCTGCAAATGTAACAGAAGTCAATATCATAAAGTGAGATGCCATTTAACACTAATCACAAATTAGTAGGAGCCTTTCTTTAGGAATTTAAACAAAAGTCCAAATAGAAAGTCATGCATTAAAATACATGTTCAAAGATAGAATTGCACCGATTTGCCAGCTAAGCAGGACACATGTGAAATACTACTTAAGAAGAAGCTATGTTACTCGGACTCGGGTCGGATACGGGTATGTGTTCGACATGGATATGTTCATTTTTTAAAAGTTTTTCCATGTATTTGAAGGGTCATATCTCCATACCCATGTCCGGATATGCGTCGGACATGGGTGTCAAACACAGGTACTTCAAGAAAAATAAAGAGTCGGAGCAATATATATAAGAAGAGTATGTTTGATAAAGTGTCATAGGCAAGATCAACTTACTACTAAATTTGCAAGTTTCAGTGTGTTACACATGATACAATCATGTGATAGAAGTGGTATTCCAATGCAAAACTTAGTGTAGAAAAATAAAATATAATTTAAATGGTAAGCTTTAAAATATAGCCAAATGCACTTTTTACCACATTTATTAGAATAAGGAAGGTTACAGCAATTAATGTGAAAGCACAATAAAGATAGGAATAATGTTATACATCGATTAGGTTTTCAGACAACAAAAACCTGGTGCCTTTCTTTCCACTTGAGAAAGAAGCTGCTTCCTAGGAGTTCAAATATGTGATCCCGCATTTCATCGTTTGTCATAAGCAGACATCCAAGTTTTACAGTAGCATAAAGCCAATACCTGTATATAGCAGAATTTTTTTTATCATGCTCAAATTATCATCAATTAGCAATTGAAAAACGGAAGAATTCTTCATGAATCTAGTGCCACAAATAGTGAAACTAACTCCTGATGAAGCTAATATATTTCCTTCAAAACTAAATTTTCTAGTGCAAGCATATGAAAATAGTCAAGTTAAAACAAAATTTTTAATTTGCTGACTGAAGCAAAACCACCATACTGAATCAAATTTAACATTAGGAAAAAATCAATTCAAAGTAAAAGATATCAAAGCTGAGTTTTTTTTCATCCCTACAAGTCATCACTGGAACCATGAGGAGTTTATCATCCCTCAATAAACCCAAAGTCGAACATAATTACATCTCAATAAAATGTTTCCTTTTTTAGGGAGAAGAGTGAAAAATAGCAGAACCCTAACTGCTTAAATTAACTAACTTCAAATATATACTAACAAACAACTGGATTTTGCTCGTAATTTCTCTAATTTCAAATCTCGCGAGAGAGACAGAGAGAGGGGAAAGTACCAATGTTGGTATCTCTGTAAGTGTGAAGAAATTTGAGCGGATCGAACGGCGGGAGATGGCAGTTACGAGGCTGCTAGCAGCGGCGGACGGCGTCAGAGAGGAGAGGGGTCCAGTCGGATTGGTCGGGCGGGTAACGGAGCGACGAGGGGTAGGCCAATCGGCTCGAGTGGCGTGAAGGGAAGAGAGAAAAGAGGAAAAAAAAAAAAAAAAAAAGACGGTAAGGGAAAGGGCAGATTCTATTTTGCCAAAAAACTTTAGTGACGGAATCTCAGTCATTGGCGACGAAAATTTCGTCTCCAAAAAAGATTTTCTATAAATACTTTTTTATTTTTTTAATAAATAATTTTTTTTTAAAATTTAATTTCAGAAAAAATTCGTTGGAAAATATTATTTTCGACGGAATCCCGTTGGAAATAGCAATTCTGAGGAAATTTTTATTTTACCGACGGATATTTCGTCGGTGATAGTAATTCCGTCGGTAATGTATTACTGACGGAATAATATATCACCGACGAAATTTTAATTATTATTTTTTAAATTAAAGTTTCTTTTTTCCTTAAAAAAACTATTTTTTTTACTGACGGAGTATTTTCGTCAGTAAAAACACTAGATTCGTCGATAATACTTTCTCGAGAAGTTTATTCGTTCTCTCCAAAGTATTACCGACGAAATATTTTGGTCGTAAATATTCCGTCGGTAAAAGTCTAAATCCGTCGGTAATGTATTCAAATTCCGTTAGTAATGTCCAGGATTATTACCGACAGAATTCCGTCGGTAATAGTATCAGAATTCGTTGAAGATTCTGTCTTTTACCGACGGATTAATTTCGTCGGAAAGTTTCGCTAATTTGACGTCCTATTATAGTAATAAGTGCATTTCGGTATATAAAATAAAATGATGGGTAAGTTGGAAAATAAAAATCAATATTTAAATAAAAATCCCTAGTTTCTATTGTTGACATGCAGATAATGAAATATTTGATTTTGACCCAAACTATCCATCATCGTACAATAAGAAAATCAAAAGCAATATGCATGGGACCTAAAAATTAAATTAACTAATGTTTGAATTTTTTTGCGTTATTTCAATTTTATTATCGTTAATAATACATTAAATACGATTATAAACGAAAAATAACACGAATTTAGAGTTAAAAGTGAATTATTATGACAAACTATGCAAAATACTCAACTTAAGGACAACTTTTAAAAGTAAATTACAGATATAAAATAACACAAATACAACACGAATACATGAATTTAATTCATTATATGTACATTATCTGTAAAAAAAAGTTAAGATGGATAAATTCAATTCATTTAGATTATATTGATATCCATCATTATATTTATATTAAGAAATAAAAATAATAATAAAATATAAACCTAACAACTATCATACAATAACTCATAATTTATAATATCATTTAACATTTTTTTTTTACTATTTAATATCATAATATATTTTTCTTTTGCTTCAACACCTAAAGTTTTAAAAAATATATATTTACATCAACCATTTTATATTATTATTCAATATTTTAATTTTTACCGATAATTTATCAATACAATAATTTTTTATTCTATAATATAAAAATAAAAAAAATTAATATGACCTTATTTTTCAAAAAAATAAAGAATCAATCATTATACGACACGTGATACAAAATTAGGAGTTATTTTAATCGTGTAGACACGAACATTACATGAAAAAATAACTAAAATACGACAGAGCACGAAAAAATAACATGACCACGACATGAATACATGAACTGTAGACACCTAATTTTGTCCGGACCACTAAACAGGTATGTTTTCTTCCTATATTGATGTTTCCGAGTGTAAAAAGACTATTTTCATCCTGCAGGTGGTACTCCGAGACTTAGTTTAAGAGGGCGAGCATAAAAAGTCAAATTTGAAAAAAGTCAACCCCATAAAAAGTCAACCCTAAAAAAGTCAACCTCAGAAAGTCAACTACTAAAAAAGTCAACCCACTTTCAAAATCAAGATTTTAAGTTCAATTGAAAAATGGCGAATTTTTTTTTTGATAATCCGAGGTCTACATTGAAAGATATGGAGTTCGGAAGTTGGGATTTGGAGATTCAGTAGAAAGGAAACCCTAATCCGAGAAATTTGGGGAAAAATGCTTAAACGATCAAATTGGTCGAAATTGAAGGTTCCAAATGAAAGATAAGCACTGACTACGGGTAATGGAGAAGTCACTTGCAAGAAAAATCGAAAGAAAAGTCAATCCGGGAGAAAATCGAGAATTAGGGTTTTTAGTGGATTTCGGTGAAATCAAAAAGAATCACAGAAATGGCCCGACTTGGTAAGAAAAAAGCCCCCAATGGATGAGGAATGATTAAAAAGGATAGCCCAAGGCTCAGCTTGAAGAAAATCTGAAAATCGGACTTGTTTTGAGCAAAACCGGGTTTCGGAGGCAAAAGGGCAAAATTGGAAAATTTGGGAAAAATAGCAAATGGACTCCGAAAATTCTGAAAATTTGTCAATATCATTCTTAAATCATTTGAAAGAGATTGGTAAAAGAAAATCTTGATTCGGAGTTCGTTTGCAAAATGGCCAAATCCCGGGCTTCTTATGAAGTAATTCAAAAAGGAAAATCCCGAAAAAATAGCAAATGAGCTCCAAATCTTCTGAAATTTTGCAAATATCATTTTTAAATTATTTGGCAGAGATTGGAAAAAGAAAATCTTGATTCAGAGTTCGTTTGCAAAATGGCCAAATCCCGGGCCTCCTATGCAATAATTCAAAAAGATAAATCCCGGAAAAATAGCAAATAGACTCAAAAAATTCTGAAATTTTGCAAATCTCATTTTTAAATTATTTGGAAGAGATTGGCGAAAGAAAATCTTGATTCGGAGTTCGTTTGCAAAATGGCCAAATCCTGAGCCTCATATGCAATAATTCAAGCCGATAAATCCCGAAAAAATACCAAATGAGCTTCAAAAATTATGAAAAGTTCCAGATCACACTTTTTAATTATTTTGAAGAGATTGGTGAAGAAAAATCTTGATTTGGAGCTCGTTTAAAAAATGGTAAAATGTAGGGGCATAAAAGGGCATTTTTGGGAGAAAAAATCCAAATAAATAGCAAACGGACTCAGATAATTTTGAAAGCTTCCAAAACTCAATATTTTATTATTTTGGAAGTATTAAAAAAATAAAAAATTGAATTTGGAGTCCGTTTGATATTTATTTGCATCCGGGGGGGCAAAACGGTCATTTCACCCAAGCAACCGAAAAGGGCTTCTTTGGGCCTTTCGTTGGGCTGGAAACGAGAAGTGTTGGCCTGCCCAGGCCCAAAGGAAGGAGGAAGCTTCTGATTTTTCAATCAAATGGCTAAAAATCAAGAGTTAGTTAGAGATTCTCTTTGATCAAGCCATGGTGATTAAGCCACATAGGCCAAGAGAGATGTCAACATTATTCTTGAACAGCTGTAATTTGAGAGAGCTCAGATGCTAATCTAAAGGTGGTAATTTCATGATATTTCACCTTGAATTATTAGCCATTTGATGGGAAATTGGTTACAAAAAAATGACAACACCTTGAGGAATATAGAGGGCCATTCGGCCAGCATGTGGGGGGGTCAGAAATTTCATTTTTCATCTTCATTTTGCTGATTTCTTTTAGTTTTTACTTGGTTTTTCTCTCCTTGGTTGAAAGCAAAAAAGAAAAGTTTAGAAAAGAAAGGAAAAGAAAGTTTGAAGAGATAAAGCTTGAAATATAGCTTCTTAAGGTTGCTCTTGAGCACCAACTCTTGCACTTTCTCGATTTTTCATTCTTGTTTTTGCTATTTTGATTTCTATTTGGTGAGTTTCCATTTTAAATAAATATTTTTATTGTTCTTTTTAAGTTCTTCCTTCATCTCCTTCTTGAATATATTGTTTACAATTTGTTTTTTACAATAAACTCACCATGGCCAAATGGCCTACATTATTTATTTTAAGTTGCTGTTTTGGTTCATTTTACCATATTGTTTATGTTATTTTCTTTGATCTTGGTGTTTTAAATGTTATTTTACTTCATGTTCTTGAGTTATATTTTAATTTGGTTGCTTTGTTTGTTGCCATTTATGTTTTAAATATCATGTTTTTGCATTTTTAATTTTCTGTTTTCATAATGTTTAAATTTGAGCATGTTTTAGATTTAGTATATCAAGTGTTTGTGAAAATGCTTGTGTGGTCTTTGCATGATTTGAGTTTTATATCTTATCTGAGCATGTTTTAGATTTAGTATATTAAGTGTTTGTGAAAATGCTTGTATGGTTTTTGCATGATTTGTGTGTTATATTTTAGTTGAGCATTGCTAATATACCAAGTGTTTGTGAAAATGCCATGTTTGCTAGTTGCATTATTCCATTCGGCCACCCTTGAATTTTTGCATTTTATGTGCATTCTTGCCATGTTAGTTGATAGGTTAGCATTTGCATGATATTTGGTTGAGTTTTTGGTTTAAGCATGCTTTGTGTTTGTCAAAATCCCATGCATATTTTAGTTATTAGGTTTGGTTCATTTGCCATGCATGTTCATGCATTTTAGGTCTAGGTTGCATTAAATGCCATGCAAGTTCATTTAGGTTTAGGTCACTATATGAATGCCATGCATTTTTCATGACATTTAGGTTTAAGCTCATGCATTTCATGCACTATGTTTGCTGTATTGTTTCATGCATTTCATGTTCATGCCACTTGAATAATGACTTGAGCCAATTAATGGTTCAAAGTCATGCTCTCTTGAGCACACTTGTGGAAAATTAAAGTTTGTCAAATTGATTATTCTACCTTTGTGATTTTTTTTACATAGCCAATTTTTATCTAACTTTCAAAAAGTCCTATCTACTGTTTGTGAGTCATTTTATGAGTTTCAAATATTTTTACTTTGATTTTTAAATGATTTTATCAAAGGAAAAAATATGTTTTGGCAAAGCAGTTTTTTTTCACCCAGTTTTCGTACCTTTCCGATTTTTCTGGGCATTCGTCTTTAATCAGAAAATTAAGCCGATTTTTTCCCGTGTAGTTTTACTGTCCTGAATCTCCAGTATTTTTTTCAGAATTTTTTGAATTTTTAAAAATAGGGTAAAAAATCGTGGCTTAAAACTGGACAGTGGAGTCAGAATTGAATTTAAAGAAAAATCAATTTTCTGTTTTGGTTAAGTTACTTAGAGTGGGCTGATTAGGAGGGTTAGCTACTGACTCAGGGTAGTTTCTAAGCCTTTTTAAACTCTAAAAATGGTTTTTCAAGTCTCGGGTTAAGGGTAGTCAAGTCCGGATTTTTAAACTTGGAAAATTAAAGCCATTTTAAAGAAATTAGCCCAGTTTTTATTTTTAATTCAAGCTTTTCAAAATTGTTTTCAAACAATCACAAAGTATTTTGGTTTTAGAATATTTAATTTGACATATTTTCCTAAGGTAGCCGGATATCTTTTTAGATATACGGATTTCCTTAATTAAAGGAAAAAATACATTTCATGCATTGCATTTTCCATATTCATGCATTTTATATAATATGTGATTCTTGCTAAGATAATTTCTATAATATTGTTATGATTTTGAGTTATGTTATATTGTTTATTATATGATTTGGAATATTTCATGATATCATATGCTTTTTATTTATTTATTTTTTTTGTCATATTATTTAGCATATACTATGTTCATGCATTATTATTTTCATTTTTATTTTCATGCATATTATATGATAGCATTATTTCATATTCCATCTCATTTAATTTATATGCCATATCATTCATGTTTGCCATGTCATTTAAATTATTTCATTTCATATAAAATATGTTATGTTACTTAGGTTATTTTATTTCATTTAGAAAATATCATGTTACTTAGGTTATTTCATTTCATAGAATATATTATGTTACCTAGGTTATTTTATTTCATAAAGAATATATTATGTCACATAGGTCATCTCATTTCATTTAAAATATATCATATGACTTAGGATATTATATTTCATATAGAATATATTATGTCATCTAGGTCATTTCATTTCATTTAGAATATATCATATGACTTAGGATATTGCATTTCATATAGAATGTATTATGTTACATAGGTCATTTAATTTCATTTAGAATATATCATATAACTTAGGATATTTCATTTCATTTAGAATATGCTAAGGCATTTACATTATATCATATCATTTAGGAAGCATTATATTATCTAGATTTTGCTATGTCATTTTATTTATGTCATGCATATACATATTCATATCTTTTAAAATGTTTTCAAAAAGATAATGATTTTTCAATAAAAAAATAAAGATATTCCCGAGTTAAAATAATTCATGAGTTCTCTACCGGGTTTGCTGGAGGGAATATCATCAATTATCATTAATAAAGGAATATCTTTCTTTCAAAAAAGAGAATGATTCGAAAAGTTTTCCAAAACTAATAAAAATTTCTATATTTTGCCACTTTTGTTGGGGAATATAGGAAAATTTTGAATTTATAAATTCCGGATCATTTTCAATTAAAAATGGAATTATTTTTCTTTAAATTGGGAATTAACTTGAAATACTAAATTTAAAACCAACTTTTTTACAGAGATTTGAGATAACACATGATTAATAAGGTACCGATTTATACGAGCGTTGTGGGGGTGCTAATCCTTCCCCGCACGTAACCGACTCCCGAACCCGCTTCTTTGATTTCTCTGGTTTATAACGCAGACTTGAAATTGGTTTTTAAAATGTTTTAATTAATTTTTAAAATATTTTATAAAACCAGTTTTAATAGGTGGCCGATCACACCTAGCTAAAAAAGATTGGTGGCGACTTCATGTCTTTTTCAAGGTCATTTTCAAACCCTTCATTTTTTTAGAGGAATTAAGTCGACTTTTTCTCAATTTTTGTTAATGTCACGCTTAACGAATAATAAAGTCTTGCGATGAGACTCGTTATTTTTTAGGTTGCGACAGCTTGGCGACTCCACTGGGGACTATTAGAGAGTCAAGCCTAGAATTAGTCGTGTGTTATCAAAGTCTCGGTTTTCTTGGTTTAATTGGTATTTAATTTTAATTCCCACATTTTTTTAATAAAGCGAATTTTGAAAATAATAAAATATTTTTAAATATGTTCATTCTCATGTGCATGCATTTTATTATTGTTCTCTAGTTATTTAAGGTTGTATATTGTAATTGCTTGTTGGTTAATGCGTTACACTATTCTTGAATGTTTTAATTGCTAGGGCATTTAGAATAAGATTTGTAGAATAGGTGGTGAAAGGTTTGTTATTCCTCCACACACACTACACGTGCATTTGCATATCATGAATCCTATACCCGGGTTTCGTCCTTTTAAGTGGGAGTAAAGTAACTAAGCCTTCGTGATTGATCCTCCGTATGGGCTAGTGAAACACTTTCGGAATATAAAGTACCTAATGCCTTCGTGATAATCCTCCGCATGGGCATAGGAAAATATACTCTAACGAATTGAACCCGCTTTTATCGGGGTGCCTTACTAGCCTTCACCGGCGACAGTGAGGAACAATTCGGGGCCTTAGAACCGATTCACCCTCATATAGTGAACCTAGGCGAAGCCATGCCGAATTTCCGTTAGATATACCGAAAATAGGAACACATGGAGGGACATTTCTAAACCTTTTGTTACCTATTTTACACTCCGAATAAGTGTGGTAGATCGGGCAACGATGTACGTACATCGCCCGTAATAAATGTGATACTCCGCCTCGAAGGCATCGTGATGCCTAAATAAGCAGATATTGTTGGGGCAGATGTTCATTAGCTGTTTTAAAAAAAATCATTTTTCAAACATTTTTGCATGTTGCACATTTCATGCATGTGTGAATAGAGCATGTACATTTTTGGTTGTATTATTGATCTCATTCTTTGCAATAAACAGTTGGTAATTTCATTTGATGATTTCATAAAACTGGTAGTGTTGCATGAACATTTGGATATTGTACCATAGTAGGATCCACTACCTCGAAATTCTTTTGAAAATAATATGGTTGGTTTTTCATAAAAAAAAAACATGTTTAAAAAAATCATAAATTTGGAGGCAAATCTTGCATAATGAGATTTTTTGAATAATCAAGATTTAGGTCCCACCAATTTCGTGTAATCATTGGTTTCTTTATTTGTATATCATGCCACAGTCCTAACATGCATGGTTCTTCATTGTAGAATACATTTGTGATATACATGGTTATTCTTTGTACCTACCTTTGTATTAATTCATTTATTCTTAGCATGTATCATTTTGACATCATAGCATGCATGGTCATTCATTGTAGAATACGTTTATGGCATGCATGGTCATTATTTGTATATACCTGTGCATCAATTTATTCAATGCATCATGTTGACATTAGATTGCATCCATAGCATACATAGTCATCATAATTTCCCTGTATATGTTCATGCATTAATTATCAGTATATTCATGCATATAGGAATAGAGCATGTACATTCATAATTGTATTCTTAATCTCATGACATTTTCATTTGCATGAAAGGGGTTCAAGATATGAGAAAGGAATCGGAGGAACGATTGGGTGCTTTGGAACGCAATCAAGAGGAATGTGGAAATGAAATCCGAGAAATGAAAGAACAACTTGCCAAATTGCTGAAAATGGTTGAGGATATGGGTAAAAGTAAAAAGGAACTTTCTCAGGGCTCTGCATCGCCTTCGGATCAACCAAAACCATTAGGTCCAGAACATACAATCCTTGCTGGATCCTGCACGTGTCAATGCCACAAAGGTTGCAATCCTGATGAAATTGTGGACAAAATCGTGAAAATGATTAAACCTGAGAGCCTAATACCAAAGATAGAAACCTTGGATCCTGTACCATACCTGCAAACTGTTCTAGGTCCAAACCAATATCCTCACCCTACTATGGTCCAATCGTCCATTGGGATGACCACTATAGGATTCCTGAATCCCACTCTATCACCACCAACTCCCAGTTCATATTGCTTCCCTCATCAATCACCTTATCTAGCATCTGGGATAGGAACCTCGACCTATGTACAACCTCCAAAGGCCCCGTGTCCAAATCCATACCCTTACCTTGTTGTTCCTCCATCTCCCTACGTAAACACTTCGGTTCGAACCTTAGTACCACCACCAAGTGCCCCAACTCCTAGGTTCAGTATGACTAAGAAACGACCCCAGGATAAGACCTAAAGGCCTTTTGATCCCCTTCCAATTAGCTACCGAGAGCTTCTCCCTATACTGATCCAAAATCACATGGTTGCCTGTATCCCATTGAAACCCCTGTTACCACCATATCCAAATGGGTATAATCCAAATGCAAGATGTGATTATCACTGTGGAATTGTTGGCCATAACATTGAAGACTGTATAGCATTGAAAAAAAAAAGTGCAAACTCTTATCAATGCCAAGTGGTTGGATCCAACGACATTGATTGATGGAGGGCTGGGAAAGCATAATTAGGATTGGGAGATTTACAGCATTGAGGTGGAAAGACTTCGGTCTTATATGATGTAATAGGATTTCACTTTTTCAGTAGCCGGCTCTTATAGCCTTAGGATGCTAGGAAGAATAAAGTGCTTGTAAAGGACAGTTTTAACTACTGCTCAGATTTTGTAAAACATGGTTTATACCATTGTGAACATTGATATGGGAATGAATTGACTATTCTTCACATTTATGAGAGGTCGATGATTAAGTTCCTCCGATTCTTATTTTCTCCGTGATATCTTCCCCTTTGCATTTTGCATCTGATCAATTATTTGTCCTACCATACATTCATACATGTATCATGTTAGCATCAGGTTGCATTCATGAAAAACATAGTCAGCATGATTTTTTCATATATGCTTATGCATTAATCTGTCATATTAACATCAGGATGCATTCATGACACACATGGTTAGCATGATTTTCTTTGTATATACCCTGTATCAATCATTCATTGTTTGCATGTATCAGACACCGTGTTGCATTCATAGTGTATATGATCATTCATTGGGAAATATGCTAAAATATACATGATCAGTCATTGCATATATCCATGTGTTGATTTGTTTATTCTTTGCTTGCAACATGATTGGCATCGTGATTGCATTTATTACATATATGGTCAGCATGTTTCCATTGTACATGTCCATACATCATATTGTTTAGGCTTCACATGCATCAAATTGCATTCATGGCTCATTCATCATGATATACATTTGGGGGAAATAAAACAGAAGTTGGCTTGGCTTTAGGAGTCTTTGAAAGAATTTCCATTTCAAATCAGAGGTATAAGAAGTATTGAGTACCCTTTTAATACAAGCTACTGCTATGGAGAATGAACAAGTTGCCCGAATGGAAAGAATGGAAAGGGAACAGAAAGAATTGCGAGAACAGCTAGCAAAGTCTCAAGCAGAATCTAAGGATCAGATGACTAAATTGATGGAGCTGATGTCTGCCGTAATCAAGGGAAAAAGATACACCGAAAACTTTGTTGTCAGAGAAGGGTTAGAGGCACAAAAGGGTCATAATGATTGATGCCCAGAACACAGTCAATGTCCTAAACTCAGATGATCCAGCTGAACAGGAAAAGTTGAAAATGGTTGCAGTAAATGAGGTTGAGTTGGCAGATTCCCAAGGGAAATATCAGTTGCTAAATGAAAGGCTCCGGGCAGTAGAAAATACAGACGTATTCGGGAGTGTGAAGGCGAAAGAACGATGTTTGGTCTTCGATTTAGTCACCCCTCCTAAGTTCAAGATCTCTGACTTTGTGAAATATGACGGGACGACTGATCCATCAGCCCACATCACTATGTTCTGTCGAAAGATGACAAGTCATATAGATAATGATAAGCTTTTGATTCACTGCTTTCAGGATAGCCTCAGCGGATCCGCAATTAGGTGGTATAGTCAGTTGAGCAAGGATCAGATTCGCTCTTGGAATGATTTGGCTAGGGCTTTTCTAAACCAGTACAAGCATATGACCGACAGGACACCTGATCGTCTCACTTTGCAAAACATGGAGAAAAGAGCTACTGAGAGCTTCAAAGAATATGCACAACGGTGGATGAGCCTGGCCGCCCAAGTACAACCGCTCTTTACACAAAAGGAAATCACTATCCTTTTTGTGAATACACTGCAGGCCCCGTACTATGACAGACTCGTCAGCAATGCCTTGAAGAATTTTGCGGACATGGTAATTTCAGGGGAGATGATTGAAAATGCTATAAAAAATGGGAAACTTGAAAGAGAAGGAACATCCAATGCCGAGAGAAATAAGGCACCTAGAAAGAAAGAGGAAGATGTCCAAACTATGGGAGATTTCGTCCCATATTCCAATTTCCCTCATACCAATCATGTTACCCTACTGAGGTATCTCCAAGCCTTTATCCTTACCTACCTACCCAAACACCTAATCTTATACCAGCCCTTGCAACAAGGCCCACTTCTAGAAAACGACCGCGGGAAAATCAAGAAAGAATTCCAATCCCCATCCCTGACCTACTGCCATTACTAATAAAGAATCAGTACCTTACCCCGGTACCTTTGAAAATAGCTCTGAATCCATCAGCGAGGAGTTATGACCCTGACAGCAAGTGTGATTATCACCTAGGGGTAGCTGGGCATTCAACTGAAAAATGCAGACAACTGAAGGAAATGATTGAAATCTTATCCGTGATGGTATTTTGACACCGGAGCTTATCAATCAATGGAAGGTCGCTTAGCCCTAAATCAATTTCTTTCAGGGTTTTAGGGGGAGAATCACTACATTTGAAGGATGTCAATAGGAGCATTTTGACGCATGTAGTTTTATACACTTTGAGGATGAAAGCACTTGTCTCATGTTAACATCTACATGAATTAAATGAATTTTGAATTTTAAATGCTTTGTGTTTGTTGTGTTTTAACAATAACGTGAATTTGCAAAAACAAGCATTAAGGAAGTTTTAATAATGGATAGTCTCAAAAAGATTGATGATCAGTGTTAGAAATAACCCAACACCCTCCCCCTCTTTTTTGGGCTTCTCTATACCTAAACCTTGAATCAAGAACACTTGAAAGACCTAATGCTTCAAGGAATATGAATGATTGAACTTCAAAAAAAAAGAAGCATTGTCATTGCAGAATAAGCAAGGATGTAAATCCTAGTCTAGGCTATGAACAAAGGAACGAACTTTTTGAAATTTATCGAATTCCTTGAAATTCAAACAAATGAGACATTCTTTCAAGAATCTAGATTTTGGTAATTTGATTTGTGTCAAGGTTGTGCCAAAACCATTCATGTCATTTTCAACAAACCACAAAACACTAATTGCCCAAACATCACTTCATAATTGACCCCTTGGGGCACAATGATTAAACTAGATTATCCCTTGTCCCAGAGAAAACCCGTTTTTGGGTCATATTTTCCTTGTCTCTTCAAAGAACTCAGATTTGAAATTCAGCCTTTTCAGTATAGACCTAGACTTGTTATGTTCCTCGTTGATACAAATTCTCATTGGTTAATCAATGAGGGCATTATATGTGAAAATGATGGATACATGGTGAATAAGGATAGACTAACGCATGAATCATTGGGGCATGCGTTAAAAATGAAAAATAAAAAAATTTGTGGTATCATGCATATGAGAATTCAGATGATTCCAAAGTGCAAAATGAAATTAAGAATATCTATTTCCCCTGGGGATTGCTTTTCAATATGAATATTTGTGCTTGACATGAGAAATGGCCATCTTTCATATCCCTTTCGCATAAAAAAGAAATTATCTATAGTTACCCCTTTTGAGCCAAAAGAATTCTTTCTTCTTTGAACCCTGATCAAGGATGACCCTCTACACTAGGGGGCAAATGCAAGGAAAGATCTTTTTAAAGATCATTGAGAAATGAGTCCTAGATCAAAGACAGATGCAAAGCAAATGGAGCCCCGAATAAAGACGGACTCGCTCCGTTGAAAAAAAATGGGGCAAAATGAAAGCAAAAAAAAAAAGTGTGAAAGACATGGCAAATTGAAAGCCAAAAGCAAGAAAGAAAAAGAGCAAAGTCAAAAGGAAAGAAATGTCCAAGAAGGGACAAATGCTTCAAAGAGAATCCTCCTCAAAGAAAGGATCCTTGATCTGATTACCGTCAAACACATATTTTGGGCCTTTTTTATCCTTTATTTCTGAACCCTGAGCCATGGCCTACATTACATGCTTTAAAAGTCTATTTTGATCAAGCATGAATATTTAATTTGAAGGGTTTTCCTCAGGTTTTATCTCATCTCATCAAATTCTCATTTCACTAAGGAAGAATTTAGAATTCTCAAGTGCATGGTAAAACAATGAAAAAAATTGGAGAGAAAAGGGACTCTAGGGCGAAAACCCAAAAACAGGCGATTTAGAGTAGAATGGGAATTTTCGATGCCATCGATGATAGTGCCGATACCACAAAAGAAAAGATCTTCTTAAAAAGTGGTCATCGAGGAATATTTAAGAATTCCTGAACCTCCCAAATTGCCAACTCTCATTTAGAGGATTGTCTTCAAAAAACTGAAACTTTTTCTCCAAGATTAAACTTTCCGGTTTAAACATCCCGGCCAATCTTGACGCTTGTCAAAATGCCTTGATATGGAAACTAAAAGAATGTTGAATTGTTTGGTTCTCAATGAATTCATGATTTATAAAACCTGTACCATTTGTGAGCCTAGAAGGGATATATATTTTTGTCATGAAGTTTTCCTGGAAAAGCCAGAATCTTGTTATACCAAGCCTTGCCAATCCCAATTAAAAAAACCCAGATCGACACTTAGAGAAATTTCTAACAATGATCATCAGTCTTCAAAAGATTTGTACATCACACATTGTGGGGTTAATATTTTTTGTTCAGAAGTTTTCAAAATGAGAAAACAAATAAAGATATTTTTTTTTTGAAATACCCATTTTGATATTGACATGAGACAAGGATTTTTCTAACTCAAAGGTATAGAATTGCCAGAATAGGTCCTGACTTCCAGATATGAGGAGAAGAAATAGAACCCAGTTCAGATCTCTGTTGATGAAAGTTTGAAAACTGTTAGGGCAAAGAGAATAGCCAAAATGAATTGAAGATATACTCTGATTTGAAGAGGAAAAATGAATTTGAAAGGCTAAGCCAAAGTCTAGAAAAACAACCGGGGGCATTTGCATCACTCATGGCACTCATCTCTTTATCGAGCTTTTGCATCTGCACAGTGTCGGCAAGCATTTGCATTATTCATGGGTATTTGCATTGGCATTATTTCATAAGCATATGCATTTTACATTTACATTCTTCATGGAATTCGCATTTGCGTCATCTCAAGCAATTGCATCATTTCTAGAATCATTACATTTTCATTATTGTGTGATAATCATAAACCATTTACATGAACACAATTAGTAAGGGCATCTGCATCAAGAAAATTTGCATCAATCTAAGTTATTTGAATCTACATCAAGAAGCATTTGCATTAATCTAAGTTATTTATATTTGCATCAAAGACATTTGCACCAGTTTAAGTCATTCGTATCTTATTCAACATCTGCATCTGCATCAAAAAGCATTCGCATCTTCTCAAAATCTTTAGGTTACTTTTCAACAATTCTTCAAAAACCATTTTTAAGACCTCCGGGCACCATTCTTAAGACCTCCGGGCATAACTTTTTTTTCAGGGGTAAGGCCTACAGGCACCATTTTTAAGACCTCCGGGCATAATTTTTCAAATCACGGGTAAGACCTCCGGGCAACATTCTTAAGACCTTTGGGCATAACTTTTTTCAGGGGTAAGGCCTACGGGCACCATTTTTAAGACCTCCGGGCATAATTTTTCAAATCACGGGTAAGACTTCCGGGCAACATTCTTAAGACCTCCGGGCATAACTTTTTTTCAGGGGTAAGGCCTACGGGCACCATTTTTAAGACCTCCGAGCATAACTTTTTTTCACGGGTAAGGCCTATGGGCACCATTCTTAAGACCTCCGGGTATAACTTTTTTTCACGGGTAAGGCCTATGGGCACCATTTTTAAAACCTCCGGGCATAATTTTTCAAATCGCGGGTAAGACCCCCGGGCACCATTCTTAAGACCTCCGGGCATAACTTTTTTTTCACGGGTAAGGCCTATGGGCACCATTTTTAAGACCTCCGGGCATAATTTTTCAAATCGCGGGTAAGACCTCCGGGCATCATTCTTAAGACCTCCGGGCATAACTTTGTTTTCACGGGTA
This sequence comes from Fremontodendron californicum, assembly GCA_030761205.1. Taxonomy (NCBI): domain Eukaryota; kingdom Viridiplantae; phylum Streptophyta; class Magnoliopsida; order Malvales; family Malvaceae; genus Fremontodendron; species Fremontodendron californicum. The sequence goes on from JAULJL010000029.1 coordinate 17,313,457, forward strand.
AGGCCTATGGGCACCATTTTTAAGACCTCCGGGCATAATTTTTCAAATCGCGGGTAAGACCTCTGGCACTATTCTTAAGACCTTCGGGCATAACTTTTTTTTTCACGGGTAAGGCCCATGGGCACCATTTTTAAGACCTCCGGGCATAATTTTTCAAATCACGGGTAAGACCTCCGGGCACCATTCTTATGACCTTCGGGCATAACTTTTTTTTCACGGGTAAGGCCTATGGGAACCATTTTTAAGACCCCCGGGCATAATTTTTCAAATCACGGGTAAGACCTCCGGGCACCATTCTTAAGACCTCCGGGCATAACTTTTTTTTACGGGTAAGGCCTATGGGCACCATTTGTAAGACCTCCTGGCATAATTTTTCAAATCGCGGGTAAGACCTCCGGGCACCATTCTTAAGACCTCCGGGCATAACTTTTTTTTTTTCACGGGTAAGGCCTATGGGCACCATTTTTAAGACCTCCGGGCATAACTTTTCAAATCGCAGGTAAGACCTCCGGGCACCATTTTAAGACCTCCGGGCACCATTTTTAAGACCTCCGGACACCATTTTTAAGACCTCCGAGCACCATTTTAAATACCTCCGGGCACTATTTAAAGACCTCCGGGCATCATTTTAAAGACCTTCGAGCATAATTTTTCTTTTGAAAATCGAATTTGTTTCCTTAAGATGGGTCGATCCTTGATTAGTCAGGGAATTCAATTTAAGGACAAAATCTTCAATTTACTGTTTTTAAAAAAAAAATTGAAAAAAATGAAAAAGAAAAAAGAAAAAAAAAAGAAAAAAAAAAGAAAAAAATACAAAAATAGAAAATGAAAAATGAAAAAATGATAGAAGAATGAAAAAGAAAACCTCTTTCCCTTTCCTTCGCATGTGATGTCACTGACCGTACAAAATTAGTGTTGGTTTATCTTTGCTTGATTCCTGATTCTCAGCAATAGCCAAAGAGGGGCAGCTGTAGACACCTAATTTTGTCCGGACCACTAAACAGGTATGTTTTCTTCCTATATTGATGTTTCTGAGCGTAAAAAGACTATTTTCATCCTGCAGGTGGTACTCTGAGACTTAGTTTAAGAGGGCGAGCATAAAAAGTCAAACTTGAAAAAAGTCAACCCGGGAAAAAGTCAACCCCGGAAAAGTCAACCCTAGAAAGTCAACTACTGAAAAAGTCAACCCACTTTCAAAATCAAGATTTTAAGTTCAATTCAAAAATGGCGAAAAAAATTTTGATAATCCGAGGTCTACATTGAAAGATATGGAGTTCAGAAGTTGGGATTTGGAGATTCAGTAGAAAGGAAACCCTAATCCGAGAAATTTGGGGAAAAGTGCTTAAACGATCAAATTGGTCGAAATTGAAGGTTCCAAATGAAACATAAGCACTGACTACGGGTAATGGAGAAGTCACTTGCAAGAAAAATCGAAAGAAAAGTCAATCCGGGAGAAAATCGAGAATTAGGGTTTTTAGTGGATTTCGGTGAAATCGGGAAGAATCACAGAAATGGGCCGACTTGGTAAGACCAAAGCCCCCAATGGATGAGGAATGATTAAAAAGGATAGCCCAAGGCTCAGCTTGAAGAAAATCTGAAAATCGGACTTGTTTTGAGCAAAACCGGGTTTCGAAGGCAAAAGGGCAAAATTGGAAATTTTGGGAAAAATAGCAAATGGACTCCGAAAATTCTGAAAATTTGTCAATATCATTATTAAATCATTTTAAAGAGATTGGTAAAAAAAATCTTGATTCGGAGTTCGTTTGCAAAATGGCCAAATCCCGGGCTTCTTATGAAGTAATTCAAAAAGGAAAATCCCGAAAAAATAGCAAATGAGCTCCAAATCTTTTGAAATTTTGCAAATATCATTTTCAAATTATTTGGCAGAGATTGGCGAAAGAAAATCTTGATTCGGAGTTCGTTTGCAAAATGGCCAAATCCCGGGCCTCCTATGCAATAATTCAAAAAGATAAATCCCGGAAAAATAGCAAATGGACTCCAAAAATTCTGAAAATTTGAAAATATCATTTTTAAATTATTTGGAAGATATTTGCGAAAGAAAATCTTGATTCGGAGTTCGTTTGCAAAATGGCCAAATCCCGGGCCTCCTATGCAATAATTCAAGCCGATAAATCCCGAAAAAATACCAAATGAGCTCCAAAAATTATGAAAACTTCCAGATCACACTTTTTAATTATTTTGAAGAGATTGGTGAAGAAAAATCTTGATTTGGAGCTCGTTTAAAAAATGGTAAAATGTAGGGGCATAAAAGGGCATTTTTGGAAGAAAAAATCCAAATAAATAGCAAACGGACTCGGATAATTTTGAAAACTTCCAGAACTCAATATTTTATTATTTTGGAAGTATTAGAAAAAATAAATTTTGAATTTGGAGTCCGTTTGATATTTATTTGCATCCGGGGGCAAAACGGTCATTTCACCCAAGCAACCGAAAAAGGCTTCTTTGGGCCTTTCAAAAAATCAGAGTTGGGATGGAAAAGAGAAGTGTTGGCCTGCCCAGGCCCAAAGGAAGGAGGAAGCTTCTGATTTTTCAATCAAATGGCTAAAAATCAAGAGTTAGTTAGAGATTCTCTTTGATCAAGCCATGGTGATTAAGCCACATAGGCCAAGAGAGATGTCAACATTATTCTTGAACAGCTGTAATTAGAGAGAGCTGAGATGCTAATCTAAAGGTGGTAATTTCATGATTTTTCACCTTGAATTATTAGTCATTTGATGGGAAATTGGTTACAAAAAAATGACAACACCTTGAGGAATATATAGGGCCATTCGGCCAGCATGTGGGGGGGGTCAGAAATTTCATTTTTCATCTTCATTTTGCTGAGTTCTTTTAGTTTTTACTTGGTTTTTCTCTCCTTGATTGAAAGCAAAAAAGAAAAGTTTAGAAAAGAAAAGAAAGTTTGAAGAGATAAAGCTTGAAATATAGCTTCTTGAGGTTGCTCTTGAGCACCAACTCTTGCACTTTCTCGATTTTCCATTCTTGTTTTGCTATTTTGATTTCTATTTGGTGAGTTTCCATTTTAAATAAATGTTTTTTATTGTTCTTTTTAAGTTCTTCCTTCATCTCCTTCTTGAATATATTTTTTACAATTTTTTTTTTTACAATATACTCACCATGGCCAAATGGCCTACATTATTTATTTTAAGTTGCTGTTTTGGTTCATTTTACCATATTGTTTATGTTATTTTTTTTTTATCTTGGTGTTTTAAATGTTATTTTACTTCATGTTCTTGAGTTATATTTTAATTGGGTTGCTTTGTTTGTTGCCATTTATGTTTTAAATATCATGTTTTTGCATTTTAATTTTCTGTTTTCATAATGTTTAAATTTGAGCATGTTTTAGATTTAGTATATCAAGTGTTTGTGAAAATGCTTGTGTGGTCTTTGCATGATTTGAGTTTTATATCTTATCTGAGCATGTTTTAGATTTAGTATATTAAGTGTTTGTGAAAATGCTTGTGTGGTTTTTGCATGATTTGAGTGTTATATTTTAGTTGAGCATTGCTAATATACCAAGTGTTTGTGAAAATGCCATGTTTGCTAGTTGCATTATTCCATTCGGCCACCCTTGAATTTTTGCATTTTATGTGCATTCTTGCCATGTTAGTTGATAGGTTAGCATTTGCATGATATTTGGTTGAGTTTTTGGTTTAAGCATGCTTTGTGTTTGTCAAAATCCCATGCATATTTTAGTTATTAGGTTTGGTTCATTTGCCATGCATGTTCATGCATTTTAGGTCTAGGTTGCATTAAATGCCATGCAAGTTCATTTAGGTCTAGGTCACTATATGAATGCCATGCATTTTTCATGACATTTAGGTTTAAGCTCATGCATTTCATGCACTATGTTTGCTTTATTGTTTCATGCATTTCATGTTCATGCCACTTGAATAATGACTTGAGCCAATTAATGGTTCAAAGTCATGCTCTCTTGAGCACACTTGTGGAAAATTAAAGTTTGTCAAATTGATTATTCTACCTTTGTGATTTTTTTTACTTAGCCAATTTTTATCTAACTTTCAAAAAGTCCTAGCTACTGTTTGTGAGTCATTTTATGAGTTTCAAATATTTTTACTTTGATTTTTAAATGATTTTATCAAAGGCAAAAATGTGTTTTGGCAAAGCAGTTTTTTTTCACCCAGTTTTCGTACCTTTCCGATTTTTCTGGGCATTCGTCTTTAATCATAAAATTAAGCCGATTTTTTACCGTGTAGTTTTACATGTCCTGAATCTCCAGTATTGTTTTCAGAATTTTTTGAATTTTTAAAAATAGGGTAAAAAATCGTGGCTTAAAACTGGACAGTGGAGTCAGAATTGAATTTAAAGAAAAATCAATTTTCTGTTTTGGTTAAGTTACTTAGAGTGGGCTGATTAGGAGGGTTAGCTACTGACTCAGGGTAGTTTCTAAGCCTTTTTAAACTCTAAAAATGGTTTTTCAAGTCTCGGGTTAAGGGTAGTCAAGTCCGGATTTTTAAACTTGGAAAATTAAAGCCATTTTAAAGAAATTAGCCCAGTTTTTATTTTTAATTCAAGCTTTTCAAAATTGTTTTCAAACAATCACAAAATATTTTGGTTTTAGAATATTTAATTTGACATATTTTCCTAAGGTAGACGGATATCTTTTTAGATATACGGATTTCCTTAATTAAAGGAAAAAATACATTTCATGCATTGCATTTTCCATATTCATGCATTTTATATAATATGTGATTCTTGCTATGATAATTTCTATAATATTGTTATGATTTTGAGTTATGTTATATTGTTTATTATATGATTTGGAATATTTCATGATATCCTATGCTTTTTATTTAGTTATTTTTTTTTGTCATATTATTTAGCATATACTATGTTTATGCATTATTATTTTCATTTTTATTTTCATGCATATTATATGATAGCATTATTTCATATTCCATCTCATTTAATTTATATGCCATATCATTCATGTTTGCCATGTCATTTAAATTATTTCATTTCATATAGAATATGTTATGTTACTTAGGTTATTTTATTTCATTTAGAAAATATCTTGTTACTTAGGTTATTTCATTTCATAGAATATATTATGTTACCTAGGTTATTTTATTTCATATAGAATATATTATGTCACATAGGTCATCTCATTTCATTTAGAATATATCATATGACTTAGGATATTATATTTCATATAGAATATATTATGTCATCTAGGTCATTTCATTTCATTTAGAATATATCATATGACTTACGATATTGTATTTCATATAGAATGTATTATGTTACATAGGTCATTTAATTTCATTTAGAATATATCATATAACTTAGGATATTTCATTTCATTTAGAATATGCTAAGGCATTTACATTATATCATATCATTTAGGAAGCATTATATTATCTAGATTTTGCTATGTCATTTTATTTATGTCATGCATATACATATTCATATCTTTTAAAATGTTTTCAAAAAGATAATGATTTTTCAATAAAAAAAATAAAGATATTCCCGAGTTAAAATAATTCATGAGTTCTCTACCGGGTTTGCTGGAGGGAATATCATCAATTATCATTAATAAAGGAATATCTTTCTTTCAAAAAAAGAGAATGATTCGGAAAGTTTTCCAAAACTAATAAAAATTTCTATATTTTGCCACTTTTGTTGGGGAATATAGGAAAATTTTGAATTTATAAATTCCGGATCATTTTCAATTAAAAATAGAATTATTTTTCTTTAAATTGGGAATTAACTCGTTATTTTTTAGGTTGCGACAATGAACGTGTCAAAATTTATATAAAACGAACGTGACACAAAATTGTGAGTTATTTGAATAATGGCAATTAGACTTGACAATTTCGGATACGACATGAAAAAATAATAATAAAAACACAATACAACACAAAAAAATAATACTAACACGATACGAATGTACAAATGTATCAAAATCTACATAATACAAATTATTAACGTGTCAAAATTTATATATATGTAATACATGAAATATGATTAAAACACGAAAAATAGTATGAACACAACACAAATACTTAAATTTTTTAAATATAAAAAATTTAAGAAATTGTTTGTCACGTGGCGAACAATTCGGAAAACAATCGTTGAAAGTTATCCTGGAAATTAAACAGAGGTTCTCCAATTGCATATTATTATACTTATATTATATATAAGGGCGAGAAATTGAACATGAAGCTTAATTCGATTAGTTTGTGTAATCATTTTTAAAATGTGATATTTAACAAATTTTGAAATTGAGTTTCACCATCTGCATCTCCTTTCGATCTACTTTATACCAAAAATAAATAAATAAAGAGGAATTAATTTGTTTCAATTCAGTTTAGATTTTCATAGCATTTTTTTGAACCAATGATGAATGTGTTAAAACTTAATTTTTCAAAATTCAATCGATAATTCAGGAGTAAGAGTAGAACTGATTCCACTAAATTAGACTATTAAAAATACATTAAAATTCAATTTATTTATGCAACCATTTTTAATGACCTCCAATAAATTTAAAATAAATTTTTAGTATCTGCTGCTCATTTTTTTCATTTCAAATTGTAAACTCTTTTATATATATAAAAAAAAAAAAACAATACTAAATCCATAAGTTAGCTCTCGTATTCTGGGCGGAGAATTTTCTTAGGATACTAAGATCCGTGGAGGGCCACAAAAAAAAAATCCGTGGAATGGTCCTACGTTGGAAAATAATCTTTAACAAACAAAAGCGGTTTTTTATTTAGATATTCCTAATTTTTTTTTAATTAAACTATCAACGTTTTCAAATCATGTATCAAAATACGATTATTTTAAAATCAGTTAGGAAGTCGCCATATGATATGACGACTTCCCAACTAAAAAATTTATTTTTTTAAAAAAATATTACTCGAAAGTGGCCATATGATATGACGACTTTCGAGCTTTAAATTTTGTAAAATTAAAACAATTGAACTTGGAAGTCGCCATATCATATAGCGACTTTCCAAGTGCAATTTGTAAATTTTTTTTTTTATATAATTTGGGAAGTCGCCATATGATATGGCGACTTCCCAACACCATTTTTTTTTAAAAAAAATTTAATTTTAAATTTTGTAATTAAAGTATATTTTTTAATTTTAAAAATTAACATTATTAAAATATTTTTGTAAAAAAAGTAATTTTTTAAAATCCTAAATAATTTTTTTATATATAATTAATTTTACATTATTTAATTAATTCTAAATATATTTTTAATTAATTATTTAATTAATTAATTATACATTCAAGTATGTTACTGTTTTAAAACGGTAAAAAAAATTAACTTTGAAATTTAATTTTACAAAATTAAAATTTTAAATAATAAATAACAAAATTAATAAATAATCATTTAAAATTTTAAAATAACGGTTAATTTTTACATTTAATGAAAGAAAAATACAAAAAGTACATGATTATTATACAAAACGTACATTATTAAAAACATCTTCTAAAAAATACATGATTATAATACAAAAAGTATGTTTATTCTAACTATTTACGGAAGAGCTCCCGTATCACGTGGTGTTGAGCAACAATGTCGAGCTCTCCTATTGCGTGCTGGTTGCACCTGTCGTTTAACCTCGTCAGTAGGACGTATTTGTTGTCGACCTCGACCTCGTCCTCGATCTACCGCCACTGGTTCTGGTTCTATGTGATCCGCATGCTCACCCACATCAATCGATGGGAATGCACTACTAGAGGGACCTATATGTTCTGCATCAAAAAATGGAAACCCACTGCTCGAGGACCCAACACCCATAAAGGGAACCTGACTACTAGATGGACCCACAAGTGATGTAGTACCAAATGCTGACGTAGGGGTTTCAAACTGATACATTGAAATTATATATGCTGAACTTGGACTTGGGGTAAGGAGTTGGTCATCTAACCTCGTCGTTGGAGGTTCTGGTCAGTAAATATCTTCAACATCAAATCTGGGGTGACTGACGGAATGACGATGATTGGATGCTACACCATGTTCTGGTTGAGGTTGAGGATGACTAAATGACATCCTCGGTGTAGTGAACTCCGCCGCATGTGATGAGGTCGGTTGACGCATCAGCCGACGTTGTCGGCTAGGTGTAGGGACTTCCATTTCGTGTGTAGGACGGACTGGATTTGAAGTCTGTCCGAAAAATGACATACTCCTAACATCCTCAAACTTCGACGGTGGACAAACAAAAGGCCGACCTTCATTTTTAAATCATCTTATGTAATTAGCAGATGGGTTAAAATTATTACGAACAATGGGTATACCTGTCGGAATTTGTTCAGAACGTTGATTCCACAAATGGATCCATTGTTGATGCTTCGTAGACCAAAATAATTCGTGGCGCCCACGCATATCAATCTTGTGAACCTTATCAAGGTTCGCCGGTGGTTGCAGAACTGGTTGTTGCATCCCAAATTGTCGCAACACCCTGTCAGTAGCGTGCCACTCTACATATGCAAAGCATATCAATGCTGTGTTTGCTATCCATATATTGCAATTATTAGTTGTATCCAATGGAAGACATGCCATAATTTGATTTGAAGAATAGACATCCACACAAACTGCAAATAATTATTACAAATTATTAGTTTCATATAGATTAAATACAAAAATACTTGAATGTAACAATCGAAACATTTACCTTTTGATATGCTTCTCAATCTAGTCGTGATCTTATAGTTCGAAGGTCGAGCGGAATATCGCTACAATCTTTAGGATGACTCCACCTGTTAAAAAGCATATAAAATCTTAATAGACTTAATAAAAATACAAGTTCATACAAAATTAATAAAAATAGTCAAGATTATTACCCGCTTGCAAGGGGGTATACAGGAGAAAAATTATCGCGCAGAGTAATAAATGGCAGTCGATGCCAAGCCCATGACTGCAAAAGCAGTAAACATCCACTTATGTCATGGCAGTCAAAAACTATAGCCCGGCACAGTTCTCTATACAAAACAGCCAAACACGCAGAACCTCAATTATAATTTGCTACATGCTCTAAATCACGAAGCAATGGAAGATACATTAAATGTACCCGACTGCTCGATTTGTCCGGCATTAGCATTCCTCCGATTAAACGTAAAATATATGTTCTAGCAGCATATTTTACCTCTTCTTCGCTTGCGTGTTCGGGGAGATTTTGCAATAACTGTAGCTACGTTTTTGTCACCATTGAGCCCTTCAGGCACTCTTCTGGAGGTACAACGCCTAATAAATTTTGGCACTCATCATTCTAATCTAGAAGACTTGCACCTGTAACTGGCATGCCATCCACTGGTAGTCCAAGTTGGAGCGCAACATTTTCTGGTGCTAAGTGTTTATATTGCCTAAGGAAGTCATCTAAGAGGCTATCATATGCAGGTCGTCTACAACTTATACAATCTGTACTTTTCAGTCTGCAGAACTTCTGGTGCTAAGTGTTTATATTGCCTAAGGAAGTTATCCAGAAAATTAACCAGTTATGCTCTGCCTTCCTTTGGAAAGGTAAGGAAACACATGCAAAAGGTGCTAAAGTCAGCTGGGACTTCATATGTAATCCAAAATGTGAAGGAGGTTTGGGATTGAAAAAACTTGACAATTTGGAATGTTGCCTGCATCCTGAAGCACATATGGTCTATTTTCTGTACATCAGGGTCCATTTGGGTTGCATGGGCTAAGGCTTACCCATTAAGAAGAGCAAACTTGTGGCAAGCAACAGTACCTCATTTATGCAGTTGGGGTTGGAGGAAAATTCTCAAACTCAGAAGCACAACACAATCTTTATTGTTTAATTCAAGCAGTGTCTCCAGATAATAATCTCATATGGTACTTTCTCTATTGCTGTTGCCCGGAAATAGTTGCGAGTAAGAAAGGATAAGGTTCTTTGGGATCAATTGATTTGGTTTTCTCTTAAAGTGCTGAAGTTCTCTTTTATTTCATGGCTGGTTATTCTCAACAGGTTGAGCACAATGGATAGGATGAGCTCATGGGGCATGCATATTCAGACAATGGAGTGTGTGCTTTGTAATACACAGGATGAAACCAGGGATCATTTATTTTTTGATTGTCACTTTTCCTCGCAGGTATGGCAAAAAGTCCTAGCCACTTCTTCCATTAACAGACAGATTGGCTGCTGGCAGGATAAGCTAAACTGGGCCATTTCACACCTCAAAGGCAATTCTTTCAAGACCAAATTTGTTGAAGCTAGCTTGGACATCTACAATATATCACATCTGGTGGGAGAGAAATTCCAGAAAACATTCTGCAACTAGACGAACCCCGGAGGACTTATTTCAAAGAGTGATTACGACTGCAAAGTCTATATTTTGTGATTTTCCTAACATTACTAATTCTGCTGTAAATAATACTGTTAGTATACAGTAGGGTATAAGCCAAGAAAGTTGATTGTAAGGCTATACTCGAGTTTTATGTAGCAGGTTTCTACTTCTTTTTGGATCTTTTGAATAAATTTCAATTATCCAAAAAAAAAACTAGCAAGGGAGGTATAGGAATGATTGTTCGCAACTAACATGGTGAAGTTTTGGCTGCTGGGTTTGTTACAATGAACCATGTTTCTGATCCTTGCTTAGTGGAGGCTTATGCGGCTGTGAGAGTTTTGAACTTTGCAAGAGATTTGGACCATTCTACAATTACATTGGAAGGCGATGCGTTGGGTGTGATAATGAGACTCAAAACCATTACAGACGACCTATCTCCCATGGGGCCAATAATAGATGAAGCAAGATCCATAATAGACCAATTTCAGTCTTGTTCCTTTAATCATATAGGGCGTGCTGGCAATAAAGTTGCTCATCAGCTAGCAAAATTTGGTTTATCAATAGGTGAAGATAGATTTTGGATAGAGGAGTGTCCGGATGAAACCGGACCGACATGTCTAATCCGAACAGACAAGCCATTTAAAAAGGAAACAATCAAGGACCGAATCGACATGTTTTATTCAGACAGGTTGGTCGATCGGTTGGGCAGTAAAAAATTAATTATTGACCCCAACCCAACCCGACCCAACCCACCCCAGCCCGGCTATGTGCACGCGCGTGGTAGCCCATGTTCGTGTAGGCCCTTACCCTCCACAAAAACTTGGGTGCCCCTTGGGGCCCAACCCAACATAGAACCTAAGTCTATACAAATTATAAGCCTTTCTTTGTTCTATATGGGATTCTACACCAAACACAACATCAACGAACTTTCTTCCTCTTCAAGTGGGTGTTAATGAGACCGATTTCTCATTCAAACATTATATCTATTGTGTACATAAATTATACACCGTATATCTACTTACAACAACCTACATATTGATATACGTATTTCGTATTTATACACAAAATAAATCATTAATATCCAACAATACATAGATCACACATTTAAATTTATCTAACAACTATATTTCATCCCAAAAGATATAAATATTTTGAACAAAATTGATGAACAAATTAATAGCATGACTCTAAAATAAAATTTAAGTTTTAAATCGTTTTAATTACCTATATTGTTTTAAATGAAACAATATTTTATGTTTATGTTTACAAATCATTAAGTATTATTAACTAAAACATGATAAATACTTTTACCCATTATATATATATATATATATATATTTAAACTTTACCTGCAAAAGACAATTTTTATTTGTAAAAATTAATTTACAACTGATAATTTTTATTACAATACAAAAATACAATACGAACATGATACGTTTAACAAATATAAAAATAATGTAATAAATATAATACAAAATATTTATACACAATTAGTATAATAATTTATGTTATATTTATATTTATATAATTGATATAAAAAATATAAAACAAGTTATACGTACATAAATTTTCAAATTTACTTACAAGCAAAGTAAAGAAAGTAAGAAGATGAGGAAAGTAGGATCTGATCAAAGGCAAAAATTATTCGACTTAAAAATTTCACACATGGAATATAAAAAAACTAGAGTATAAAAACATTGAAGAACATTAACAGTTTTAGGATCCCAATTCAGATTTTTTCAATATTACGTTTATTGACTATCAATTTAATTTATGCAATATTAAAGTAAATCAAATAATTTATGTATTTGTATTATATTTATATTATTTTTATATATTATAATTATATTCAAAATATTATATATTTATTTAAATATAAATATAACATAAATTGTAAACGTTAATAATTATATATTATATTATATATATTTCATATTTTAATTATTTTTTATATTACATTTATAACATATAAGGTAATTATATCGTATAAGTGAGAAGACGTTCGTCCAATCAGCAAGGGACAAGTATTGCTGCTTCATTCAGTACTGGTGTTTGGTTCAAAAAGTTAAAATAACGTATTTGTATTTGATGTATTGTTAATATATAAGTTTATATATTGACAGTGAATCTTATAATGATAATCTATTAAAAAATTAACTCTTAATCTTAATTTTAATTCTCACCTTACAACTTAATTTTTAAAGAATAACATTATAAAATACACTGTCAATATATAAATAATTTATCAAATATAAATCCTAAAATAGCTCGTAAGTTTCCATCAACTGATTTTGTGACGTTAGCTATTCCTAAAATTAAGTAAAATGTGCGAATACCACGCCATGCATGCGTTTCATATGAAATATCAACTTTTAAGCAATATTCGAATAGACGATGAAATTTAATTCTATAAAATTAAAAACAAAAGTAACATTAAAATTAATTATTGTAGCAGTAAAATTAAAATTAGTGATAAAATATATGTTTGGATTGAGATTAATTATTATAGCTGTGAAATTAAAATTAATGATAAGATATATGTTTGGATTCAAACTAGTGAGAAAAAAAATAACTATTAAAGACATTAAATTAAGTATATATATATATATATAGTAAATAAAAGTTATTAAAATTATATTTGTATTAAATTATATTTATATTAAATAATAATTATTAAAAATTATTTAAATTATATTTAAATTTAAAAAAATTAATAAAGATAAAAAAAATAATTTAAATTTTTTTTTAAAAAAAAGTTAAAGGAATGAAAAGAGGATTTTTTTCCTCCATTGAAAGTCCAATGATCCACCGAACCCTATCCCTCTAGTCTAATTAAAAGGACATTGAAAGTGCATACGAATGCAATCCCGGACCACTCTGTGAGAGGGATTTCCCCTAAAAAGAATTCCCTTAATTTTCTTTAAGGATTGCGATGAACTACACCAAAAGTTCGACAGCCGGTAAAGAAAATAAACAAATATAATTTTAATTTTTTATATATTTTTAGCTGAATTGATATTAGGTGGCACCAAATTTAACCAAACATTTTAAGTGGTATAGATTACACTTCAAACAGATCAAGATGGTTATAAAATCAAGGCAAATCAATTTACAAGTTCTTCGCCACTGTTCCATTGGTCTACTATAACAAAAAAGAAATAAATTGAAATCGAATAGAAATAGGTCAGCCTCTCTACTTCAATCATGGATCTTTACACCCATTTCCAAGCAATTGCAGGGCTTTAAGGGTTGTTACTTGTCTGCAGTCTATTGAGGCGCCATAATAAGAGTAAGGGGATAATATTGGTAGCCCCAGAACCATCAGGTGCGCTGCCAGTGATAGGCCATTTGCACCTGCTGGGTGGCGAAAGCACACCTGCTCGAACCTGGGCAGCCATGGCAGATAAATATGGTCCCGTCTTCACATTTCTGTTGAAAGTTACACCAACTCCTCTCTCTTATCTCTAGAATCATCTCTATCTTTCTTCTACTCAAGTTTTCTAGATTTCTCTTCTTTGTTCTTTCTCTAGATTTTTCTTTAGAATTTCTCCTTAGTCTTCTAGTTCTAGAAATCTCTTCAGTTTTCTTCATTGAATAATCAAAGTCTTAGCTATCTAGAGAATTCTAAGTTGGCTACAACACCAACTTGAAGAGCTATAAATAGAGATGTGTGTTGTGTGATAGGTGTGTGGTGAGTAGAGAGAAAAAGGAAGAAAAAGAGTGAAGTTGTGAGTGCATATTAAAAGAGTGTGTCTAGTGTATATTTGGTCTTTTCTCATATTAATAAAAGAGTTGTTTTTCGGAAGTTACTGTAGCATCCCGAGATAAAGTTACTGTAGCAAATCGGTACTGTAGCACAAAACTACAATTGGTACCGAGAGTCAGAAATCAACAAATTGGTATCAGAGCTAGACGGTCAGGGACCGGAGTACGCATATCGGAGAAAGACAGTCTGGGACTGTGAAGATTATTGGTCTAGGACCAAGACGATCGAGGATCGTAGTTCGTGGAGACGTGGAAATTCTGTCGGTACACGGTCAGGGACTGTGAAATTAAGTGAACGAGAATCAAATTTGAGGTAAGTGCAGGGCACTCTCAAAACACTATGGCAGATATTTCTAATTCCGCTAGCAACATCGAGAAGCTCAATGAAAACAATTACAATACGTGGAGCATCCGGATGCAATATTACATGCTCGGGCAAGATTTATGGGATATTGTTAACGGTGAAGCTTCAACACCACCAACTGATGCCGGAGAACTAAGAAAATGGAAGATCAAAGCCGGTAAGGCCATGTACGTGTTATCAGTCACTGTTGAGGATGGTTTATTACAACGCATCAAGGATGCAAAGACACCGAAGGAAGCCTGGGACACACTCACAATGCTGTTCGCGAGGAAAAATGATGCTAGACTCCAACAATTGGAGAATGAACTCCTGTCAATCTCGCAGCAAAATATGTCGGTAAGCGAATATTTCTCTAAAGTTAAAACTCTTTGTGATGAAATTTCAAAATTAGATCCAGAAAATACCATTACCGAAACGAGGATGAGAAGAATTATCATCCATGGCTTGCGACCTGAATACAACGGGATTGTTACTGCAACCCGTGGTTGGAGCAAAGAACCAACTTTAACTGAGTTGGAAAATATCTTAGCCAATCAAGAGACTTTAGATAAACAAATGTCTAAAGTCTCGATAAAAGATGACGAGAAAGCACTCTTTAGTAATAAAAGATGCTTTAATAAAAGAAGCAAAGTTGCTACAAAGCCAGGCGTGGAAGAAAATAAATTTCGAAGGCAAGAAACATGGTCAAAGCAAGGGGGAAGGAGTTTTCGGCAAGAGGGAGCCCAGCATGTTCGAGAAAGAGACAAAAATGAAAATAGGTATCGTCGTCAAAACAATCAGTGTTACAACTGTGGAAAATCTGGTCACTTTGCTCGAGACTGTCGGTTTAAGCAAGTCCAAGGCAACGCGGCAACCTCGTCACGAGAAGAGAATAATAGCGAAGAAGAGTGGGATTTTCAAGCATCAATTGCTATTGAAGAATGCGAAGAACTTGCAGCTGCTTGCATCACCGAGTCAGAAGAAGAGTGTTCACTCGCATCGGTGAGTAAATTAATCGACTATAATAATGATTGGATAGTTGATTCTGGATGCTCAAATCACATGACTGGAGATAAGGAGAAGTTGACTAATACCTCAAGATACAAAGGAGAACGAGTTGTGGTAACTGCAAATAATTCAAGGTTACCTATTACTCACATCGGCCAAACAACTATTGTGCCACGATTTAGCCCACACCAAATCGAGCTGCAAAACGTATTCCATGTGCCAGGTATGAAGAAAAATCTGCTATCGGTTTCACAACTCACTGCCTCAGGAAATTATGTCGTGTTTGGTCCAAATGATGTGAAAGTATATCCAAACTTAAAGCCAACAAGTACACCAATAATGGAAGGGAAGCGTCTGGAGTCAGTTTACGTTATGTCCGCTCAGACTGCATATGTGGACAAGACAAGAAAGAATGAAACAGCTGACTTGTGGCATGCGAGGCTTGGGCACGTGAGTTATCTCAAGTTAAAGGTAATGATGAAAAAGTCTATGCTCAAAGGTCTTCCTCAATTAGACATTCAAGAGGACACAGTATGTGCCGGGTGCCAATATGGGAAAGCTCACCAGCTGCCATACAAGGAGTCAAAGTTTAGAGCTAAGGAGCCTCTTCAGCTAATTCACTCAGACGTGTTCGGGAAGATAAAACAACCTTCTGTCAGTGGCTGCCAATACATGATAACTTTCATTGATGATTTTTCAAGGTACGTCTGGATTGATTTTATGAAAGAAAAATCAGAGGCACTTACTAAATTTATAGAGTTCAAAGAAAAGGTGGAAAAAGAAGTAGGCCGAAAGATACAATGCCTACGCACAGATAACGGGGGAGAATACACATCCAAGGAGTTTTCAGAATTCTTACAGGAATGCAAGATACGCCGACAATTGACATGTCCGAACACTCCACAACAAAATGGAGTTGCCGAGAGAAAGAATCGGCATTTGGCTGAGATATGTCGAAGCATGTTACATGCGAAGAATGTGCCACCTCGTTTTTGGGCAGAATGTTTGAAGACTGCAGCTCACGTGACTAATAGGCTTCCACAAGCAAGGCTTGGTTTTATCTCACCCTTTGAGAAACTATGGAACATCAAACCCACGGTGAGTCACTTTCGAGTATTTGGTTGCATATGTTATGTATTTGTACCAGATCATCTACGTAGCAAATTCGACAAAAAGGCAATTCGTTGCATATTTGTGGGATATGACGATCAAAGAAAAGGGTGGAGATGTTGTGATCCAACGAGTGGCAGATGCTATGTATCCAGAAATGTTGTGTTCGATGAAGCTTCGTCATGGTGGTCACCACAAGCAGTGCTGTTGCCAGACTCAAAAGAAATTGAAGAAAAACTTCAAGAAAATATGGAGGAACAATTTGAGCAGACTCAACCAAGTGATGAGTATTCAGAAAAGGCTCTTGATGAAAAGTCATTTCGAGAAAATGAGTTCGATGAAAGAGATTCTCAGCCACTTCTGCGCAGGTCATCACGACAACGCAAACCAAATCTTAAGTATGCTAATGCTGCTCTAATTGAAGAAATAGAGCCAACAACTTATGAAGAGGCATCTGAGAAATTGGAGTGGAGAAAAGCCATGGAAGAAGAAGTTCAAGCCTTGAAACAAAACGAGACATGGGAGTTGGTGCCAAAGCCAAAGAAGATTGAACCCATCTCATGTAAATGGGTTTATAAAATAAAGACTCGACCCGATGGATCGATAGAAAGGTATAAGGCTCGATTGGTGGCTCGCGGATTCTCTCAAAAATATGGGGTGGACTATGATGAGACCTTTAGTCCGGTTGCTAAGATTACAACAGTACGAGTATTACTTGCCCTTGCAGCAAGCAAATCTTGGAAGTTATGGCAAATGGATGTGAAAAATGCCTTCTTGCACGGAGAGCTAGATCGAGAGATTTATATGGAGCAGCCCGAAGGATTCACAAGTAAAGTTCATCCGGATTATGTGTGTAAGTTGAAAAAGGCACTCTACGGATTAAAACAAGCACCGAGAGCATGGTACGGTAAAATTGCCGAATTCCTAATACAAAGTGGTTACTCAGTTGCAGCAGCAGATTCGAACTTGTTCGTGAAAGAAAAAGGAGGTAAGTTGGCAATAGTCTTGGTTTACGTGGATGATCTAATCATCACCGGAGACAACGAAGAAGAAATCAAACAAACTAGAAGCAATCTCTCAGTACGTTTTCAAATGAAAGAACTTGGAGAGCTGAATCACTTTCTCGGGCTAGAAGTAATCCGTACCAAAGAAGGAATATTCTTATGTCAACACAAGTATGCAAAAGATTTTATACACAAATTCAGGATGACTGATTGCAAGTCGATATCTACGCCTATGGAAGCCAATGCAAGACTCTGTAGTGAAGAAGGCAAAGAATTGGAAGACTCAACAAGTTATAGGAAACTAGTGGGTAGTCTAATCTACCTTACATTAACAAGACCCGACATTGCATTCGCTGTTGGAGTAGCTAGCCGGTTCATGGAGAAACCAAGGAAACCTCACTTAGATGCGGTTCGACGAATCTTGAGGTACGTAAAAGGAACTATTGATTTTGGACTTCTATACAAAAAGGGAGTTCCGTGCCAAGTTATAGGATATTGTGATGCCGATTATGGTGGAGATCATGATACAAGACGATCAACAACTGGCTACATGTTTAGCCTTGGATCCGGCATAATCTCTTGGTGTAGCAAAAGACAACCTACGGTATCATTGTCAACTACAGAAGCAGAATATAGAGCAGCAGCTATGGCAGCACAAGAAAGCACGTGGTTGATACAGCTGTTAAAGGACCTGCACCAACCGATTGACTCTCCAGTACAACTCTATTGCGATAATCAGTCAGCAATAAGCTTAGCTGAAAATCCAGTCTTTCATGCCAGAACCAAGCACGTAGAAATACATTATCACTTTGTACGTGAAAAAGTACTTCAACGGGATGTTGAACTGAAATACATCAAGACTGAAGAACAAGTAGCTGACTTGTTTACCAAGGGACTTAGCGGTGCAAAATTCGATGAGTTCAGAAGACAACTTGGCATGACTACCAAAGCGAGTATCAAGAGAGAGTAGTCGTTGAGGGGGAGTGTTGAAAGTTACACCAACTCCTCTCT
Organism: Fremontodendron californicum; assembly: GCA_030761205.1. Taxonomy (NCBI): domain Eukaryota; kingdom Viridiplantae; phylum Streptophyta; class Magnoliopsida; order Malvales; family Malvaceae; genus Fremontodendron; species Fremontodendron californicum. The sequence continues at coordinate 17,331,979 of JAULJL010000029.1, forward strand.
CTTATCTCTAGAATCATCTCTATCTTTCTTCTACTCAAGTTTTCTAGATTTCTCTTCTTTGTTCTTTCTCTAGATTTTTCTTTAGAATTTCTCCTTAGTCTTCTAGTTCTAGAAATCTCTTCAGTTTTCTTCATTGAATAATCAAAGTCTTAGCTATCTAGAGAATTCTAAGTTGGCTACAACACCAACTTGAAGAGCTATAAATAGAGATGTGTGTTGTGTGATAGGTGTGTGGTGAGTAGAGAGAAAAAGGAAGAAAAAGAGTGAAGTTGTGAGTGCATATTAAAAGAGTGTGTCTAGTGTATATTTGGTCTTTTCTCATATTAATAAAAGAGTTGTTTTTCGGAAGTTACTGTAGCATCCCGAGATAAAGTTACTGTAGCATCCCGAGATAAAGTTACTGTAGCAAATCGGTACTGTAGCACAAAACTACAATTGGTACCGAGAGTCAGAAATCAACAATTTCGGCTTGGACAGCAACGTGCCCTTGTCATTAGTAGCCACGAGGCTGTTAAAGATTGCTTCACTTCTAATGACAGGAAATTCGCCAGTCGTCCAAGATCAACTGCGGGAAAATACTTAGCCTACAACTATGCGGCAATAGGTTTTGCTCCTTACGGAGCATATTGGCGTGGCTGAACTCTTGTCTAGCCGTAGACTCGAGGCTTTAAAGCACGTGAGAATCTCCGAAGTTGACGCATTTATCAGAGATTTGTACTCGTTTTACCAGAGGAATGAAAACAGTCCGAACAACAGAGTAGAGATTAGCTACCGGCTGGAACTCCTCACCATTAACATAATCTTAGGAATGATTGCAGGGAAAAGATATTTTTGGGGTGCTGAGGCTGAGGGCAAAGATGATGAAGAGGCGCAACATGTAGTGAAAACCATCAAAGAATTCTTTCATTTTGCAGGTAATTTTTCTGCAGCGGACGTAATCCCATTTTTAGAATGGATAGATTTTCAGGGGCAAGTGAAAAACATGAAGCGTGTTTCAAAAGAACTGGACTCGATCATTGGAAGTTGGGTTGGTGAACATAAATTAAAGAGAGTTGAAATATTGCAGGGTGAAGCAGAGAACAATCAGGATGACTTCATCCATGTGCTTCTTTCTACGGTTAAAGACGAATCTCTATTTGGCCACTCTCGTGATACAATCATCAAGGCAACAGTCTTGGTACGTTCTTGGATCATTACTAAATAATGGTATACTCTCCCACATTAAATTTTATGGATTATTTAAGTTCTTTGTTATTAATTATTTTATTATGGTCGATTAAAAATATTTATTAAAATTACTTAAAATTATATTTCAAAAAAATGTTTTATAAATTCAAAAATAAATAATGTATTACTTACAATTTTTTTATTTTTTTTATAAATATTACATTAACAAATGTTATAGATAAACTTATAGTAATGTTTACGGTTATTGTTTTGATTTTTCAAATAAAATAAAAGTTTAAATATATATAAAAAAATAAGTAATATTTAAAATAAAATAAAAAGAAGTGATTTTATGATTTTTTTTTTATGTAAGTTGAAGTTCATTGGATTTTAATTACATGTGATCTGTTGGTAGAGTGCTGGACTATTAGACTTTGCTCAGTAAGATGGAAAGAAAATTGAAAAAAATAAAAAATTGGAGAAGAAAAGTAGAAAGATAAAAAACATATTTTTTCTTTTTATTAGTATATTTGATATAAGAAAGATGAAAAAATGAAAAAAAAAATTAATTTTCTCTCTATCAATTACTTGGTAGAGTTGAAAAATGAAATGAAGGAAAATAAAAATTATATTGTTTTACCATTATACCCATTGTAAGTTAAGATAAAAAAATTTAAATTTAACTCACACCACTCTCATTTTCTTTATTTTTGTTAATAGGTTTTTCTTATTTTTTTTCTTTTCACTTTTTTTTCCTATTAAGCACATTCAAAATTCACTTTTTTTTTATTTTTTTACCTCCTTTTTCCATCCTTCCACTTTTTCACCTTCTCTTTCCATCATTTCACTTTTTCATTCTATCAAGCATATCCTTAATTGCAGTAATCAGACATCAAATTCTGACAACCTTAAATATATATAAAAAAAAATTTACACAAATTAAAAATATGTTTCTCTTATCTCGCAAATCAGCCACCATCTATTGGTAATTAAGGAAAGAGAGTGGTTACAGTCTAGCGGAGATTATTTATTCACATTGAATTTACTTACCTAATGTCATCTCCACCACATTTCATAACTGTTCTTTTTTTTTTTTTTGCTAAGTATATAACTGTTCTTCTACTATATATATATATATATATATATATATATATGCTGTAGAATCTAATCTTAGCAGCAGCTGACACAACATCGATCACGTTGACATGGATTTTATCCAACTTGATGAACAATGTACATGCCTTGAAGCGTGCCCAAGAAGAGCTAGACGCTAATATCGGCAGGGAAAGGTGGGTTAGTGACTCTGATATGGAGAAATTATCTTATCTCCAAGCCATTATTAAAGAAACATTGCGCATGTACCCACCGGGGCCCTTGTCGGTTCCACATGAGGCCATGGAAGATTGTTGCGTTGGGGGCTACCATATTCCCAAGGGCACTCTTTTATTTGCCAACTTGTGGAAGTTGCATCGAGACCCTAGAATTTGGTCCCGGGATTTCAATGGGAATGCAGGTGACACAATTGACCATTGCTCGTTTGATTCAAGGATTTGATCTGACAACTCCATTGAATGTGCCGGTGGATATGAGCGAAGGGATAGGCCTTACCATGCCCAAGGGGACTCCGCTTGAAGTTATTCCTACTCCTCGCCTGTCTGTAAAGCTTTATCAACTCTAAACAGATATATATCATCATATGCATACTTTTTTTTTTTGTTGCAATTACTTATGTTATGCAGCTTATATTTGAAGTTGTAAAAGATTAAATTTTAATCATTAGAATTAAAAGTTTAATAATCCTTCAACAGATCACGACTGTTGGAATGCTGCAACTTGTTTAAATATTAAGAATGCAAGCTTTGTAACTTTAATTTAATCTAAGACTGTAATTATCCCTCTTAAGTATGAGGGTTAAGCTGGAATAAAATTTGAATCGATTGTTCCCCCTTATATTTTAGTATATGAAGGCTTTGTTGTGATTCTTGTGTAGTGATGGTAATGGATATTAAAAAATTGGATTCTGATAATATTTGATCTATTTTTTGTTGATTTGGATAATTTGCGGGTTCGGATTTATATACTACCCGCAAAAGATTTGGAGTGAATTCGGATATGAAACTTTGGATGTCTGTTATTTGAATCCTCTTTATTTATACGGATAACAGATTCGGATATCCGAATCCGATATCCATTTACATATTTATTTTTTAAAATTTTTATTTTTTAAACAAAAAATAATTTAATAAATTCGAATATTTAGTGGATTCGGATATCCGACAAATATTACTCTTTAAATCATATACAGATTTATATAGTAATATTCAAATAGTAAGCAAATAAATTATAGATTCGAATTTCATATAAATTAAGCGGATTCGAATATTTAAAAAATTGTAAATATTCAATTCAATTCAGTGTCATTTTTATTTTTGTGAAAATAATATTGCTTTTATATCTTCTTTGGAAGTAAAACTAAGATTGGATTATAGGTCTGAATATATATATATATATATATATATATATATATATATATATATATATCCAATCCCTTAAAAGGGAGGGATACATAAAGATCAGGTAATTCGTGTATTCATATCGTATTTGTATATTTTTTTTATCATAATCGTGTTTAAGGTGTTTTATATTGATATAAATTTTGACGTGCTAATAATTTGTGTTATATAGATTTTGACATATTCGTATATCCGTATCATGTCCGTGTGTTTTTTTCGTAGTATCGTGTTTCCTATCGTGTTTTAATTATTTTTTGTGTCATGTCCGTATTGTGTAATCGTGTCGTATTCAATATTTACAGGTCTAGATACATACCACTAAGCTAAGGCCCTTGGTGTTATCGGTATCGTATCGATATCGGTTGATACGTACTGTTTTTAAAGTAAATCGAAATGGTACTAATTTTGTACTATTTTGGTTTTTTTTACAGGTCCGTACCGATCGTATCGGCTTGTATCAGTCTGTACCGATACGTATCAGTCCGTACCGTTGGTACAAAATTTTGATTTTTTTATTTTTTTTATAAAAAAATTCACTTATTTGATTTTTTAAACCAATTTCAATCTTTTTGTGTCATGATCATTTTTATTTTTTCATAATTACATTTAAAAATAAAATATGTTTATTAAATTAGGCTATTGAACATAATTAATAATAATTTACTATATTTTTTTAATATTTTAATATTTATTTTACCTATTTGATGTTTAAAAATTTTAGATGTTAAATATTTAAAATTTATATTTGTATAAAAACATATATATATGCATGTAAGGATGTATATTTGCATGTGTATATAATATATATTTTATTAAAAAACTTGAAAATAGGCTATACATGAAAAAACATTTGAAAATGCAAGTGAATTCGAAATGATACATCGAAACACACCGATATCAGCACACATTAATATTAGAATAAAAATGGTATGCCTACTAATACGGTACTGAGTATCTTGATGAGGACAACTTCAAGAGACATTCAGCTTGGGTAAGGCAAGGCCCAAGCCTTCTTCCATATACACTGACTTCCCATCCGGTGTTTTAATATCAAAATCCCTGAGACCTTGACAATGGCTTGTAGGTATTTCAGATTCTTAGTATCTGATTCTTCAATCAACCCAGTCCAGCTCTTCTTGTGCTGCCTTTAGTTTAGCACGCTTGGGTGATTCAATACTAAATATCTTTTATTATTAATAAGATATATCTAATTTATAATTAAAAAAATTGAACTGACAAAATATCTTCATTATATTATTAATTTAAATATCTTTTATTATTAATAAGATATATCTAATTTATAATTAAAAAAATTTAATTTTATTAAAATATTTTTGTTAAATAAATTAATTTGATAATAAATAAAAAATAAAATTTATATGAAATTGTTTTATTTTAAAATTTTAAATTTTTCATAAATTTAAAAAAGTAAATCAATTTATTTAATATAAATAAATAATAAATAAATATTATATAAACTTTTATTATATTCATAATTAATTTTGTATTGATATAATTTGCATATAAAATAAATTTTATCAAATTTTAATTAAAATACACTTTATTTATTTTTAAAATATATAATAATATATTAAAAAAAAAAAAGATAAAACGAATTTTCACGTACAAAAACGCATGTATAACAAATACTAGTTAAATTAAATGAGTGTATGTCCCCTGAGTCAGACTCCAGTCCTCTCCTTGCTCTCCCCAGTCTCTCGCATCTTCAAGATCCAGAAAAACCGTAGAAAAAGCCAAACAACCCAACGAAGGGAGGTGAGAGAAAGAGCAAAACACAGACTTTAGTAAATAGCTGCTTAAAATTAGGGTTTTGATTGGTGGTTTGAATTTGCAGGCACCAAATCGGCAATGGCATCTACAGAACAGCAAGTCCCAGCTGGAATTACAGCTCCTACTGCTGATGTTTTATGTCCCCCCCCCCCCCACTCTTATTTGTGTGTTTTAGTAATATAATGCATTTAAAGTTAAGTTTTGATCTTTATTGTTGGTGATTTTAGGTCGGTAATGCCTTTGTTCATCAATACTACCTTATCTTACATCAATCCCCTGCGCTGGTTCACCGATTTTACCATGATAGCAGCAAACTTGGTCGCCCTGAAGAAAACGGTGTCATGAGAATCACAACAACTATGCAAGTGAGTTTTCTCTATCTGTCTCATTCATGCATGTGTGTTTGTCTTGGGTCAGTCTTTCCAAATGAGATTATATGCGTGTTATTATGTCTCAATTTTATTTTCTTTCTCTAATCCAACATTTTTATTGAAAACCATGTTTTATACCCTTTTGAAAACTATATGTCTTAGTAAGTCAAGGTTTACTTGGTTTCTAATGTGAAAACCTACTCGTATTTGGATTCTGTTTGTGCAAAAAAAGGAAACAAAAGAAAATGTACCACAATATTGAAGATTTTGACCTGTGGACTGGACTTTTTTCTACATGTCAAGGTTTGGTGCGGATTGCCGAACTTTAAATAGTAGAAATTTCTAATTGATAAAATTTTTGTTTCCCAGCAGCCAGATGGATTAATATTAAAATAGAGTAGGTTATGGAACCAATTTTTTTCTTCTACTCTTATGCGGTTAGTTGTATTGGAGCCTAGAACTTGTTTTGAGTTGTATTCTCTTGATGAAATATCTAAAAAGTTATGACTTATAGGAGTTTGGATTGGTAGAGTTGAAACCCTGGTGCTTCATTTTTTGGAGCAGGCCATCAACGAGAAGATACTCTCTCTTGGTTATGGAGAATTCACAGCAGAGATAACATCTGTAGATGCACAATGGGGGAGTAATTGTTCTTGTGACTGGATATTTAACTGGAAAGGACAAAGTGAAGCGGAAATTCACTCAGAGTTTCTTTTTGGCACCTCAAAATAAGGGCTATTTTGTTTTAAATGATGTATTTAGATACGTTGATGATGCCAAACATCAAAGTGGGAGCCAAGATCCAGTTAATATTGAAGCTTCTCTTATTCCCAAGCAGGGTAATTGGAAACCAAGACTGCCATCTGAAATACAGAATTATAATGATTTTCTCCAATTGATGTAAATGTTTGTCTACAGATCCTCCTCCAGAGAATCACATTGAGCAATCCTTTGCATTGCCAGAAGAAGCTAATGAGCCAGAAGTGTACGATCCTTCTGAGAATGGAGATTGTTCTATTGAAGAGGAAGCACCAGTGGCCGAGGTTGTTTATGAGATTCCTGATGAATCACAGATGGTTGCTGATTCTAACTCCAAAATCGAGGAAGTGCCAAAGAAACCATATGCGTCTATTGTAAGTACTAAGCACCATGCTACTGCATGTTAGGCTTCTAATCTTTTTCAGAATTACTTGGTGTCATTTTTTGCATTTACAGTGCCAGTTTTACGGTGATAGATTTAGCCTCATCTATTATTGCTCTAGGTGAAGGTTATGAAGGAGAATGTGGTTCCTTTATCAGTCCCTAAAAATTCCCCTGTGAAGTCTGCAGTTAAGAGCCACAAGCAACTGGAGCTGCTGCACCACCTATTGCACCAGCCCCAGCATCTGACGCACAGATTTCCAGCAACTATGTTACAGAAAATGGAAATAATCAAGATGTGGAAGGTATCCACCTTTTGTTATTCCTGCACTATTTTCAAATAGTTAGCTTGCAGTTTATTCGTTACCTGCTTTATTATGGTTATTTATTTATTTTTGTATCTATGTGCCTGTGCATCTGATTTAGTTGCATATTCTTTTGATCTCTGTTACATGGACTCGCCGGTTATGGCCGCCGTACCGGTGTCGACGCGACACGACACCGGTACCGACACGGAATATGCGTCCGACTCGTCATTGAAAATATGGACACGGCTTCTTGTGATTGGCTACGACTCCTCAGCAGGAGGAAGAAAAAGAAGAGACAACGAAGTTTTGGAAAAGGACGAAGAAGAAAAAAGAAGTAAGGAGAAGAAGAAGAAAAGACGATGAAAGTTCAGGAAAAAGGAAAAAAGCGAGGAAGAAGAGGATGGGCGGCTTTGTTGCCAAAAAGACAAAAGCAAAACAGGACAAATTTTGGGCTTTCTTTAATTCTCACGTGTTGGGCTTATTATATCTGGCCCAAAATATTCAAATTGGATTGAATAAAAGCAAACTTATTATGTTTTGGGCTATCTTTTATTTTTTGGCCCTTGCCTAATTAATGGACCAAAATTCAAGACTACTAAAATTAATAATAATTAAAAATAAATTTGATAAATAAAATATTTTTTTAAAAAATATTATTATAAAAAATATTATTTATATATAATATTACATTATTTGTATATATATATATATATATATATATATTTTAAATATTATTATAAGACATATCCCCGTACCCGTATCTAATTTTTGGATACTTTTTAGCCGACTCTGCGTGTCCAAAATTTTAACCAAAAGACGAGTTAGACACTTGGACACATACCAGTATCGGATACCCGTATCCGAGTCCATGTAACCTTGCTTTTGATTGTGGACAGCTGAGGGCTCCTCTATCTACGTCAAAGGTCTTCCCTTGAATGCTACACCTAGCATGCTGGAGAATGAGTTTAAGAAGTTTGGACCTATTAAGAGTGGTGGTATTCAAGTTCGAAGTCAGAAGGTAGATGTTGATTCATTTTTCAATGTGTTAAATTATGACTGTATATTCAATTAATATTTTCTCTCTATTTCACTACAGGGGTTCTTTTTTGGTTTTGTGGAATTTGAAGTGGCAAGTTCTGTGAAAAGTGCTATAGAGGTATTTATCAGTTTTTTATTTCTATGCCGACTGTTCATTATTTTCCATCATAATGCATTTAGTTTCATACTTGGAGGTTTGTTATCATGGCACGTGTTGCAACAACTTCTGCAATTCAGAACTTGCTTTTGCCCAAGCATACAGGTTTTGCTTAAGCATATGGCTGGATTTCTAATTTAATCTCTCGAAATTTTCTTGACTGAAGCAACAACTTCTGCAATTCAGAACTTGCTTTTGCCCAAGCATACAGGTTTTGCTTAAGCATATGGCTGGATTTCTAATTTAATCTCTCGAAATTTTCTTGACTGAAGTTATGATTGTGCCTAGATTTTGAGTGAACATTCTGTTATTTTGTTAGAAAATGGAATTTTAGGATTTACTAGAAATAAGGAAAAGGTGTTAGTTTTATAATGTTCATAGATGAACATGGAGTGGACACTAGGATGTTCTAGTGGAAGACTGGTGCTGCATTTGCTCTGAAGTTCCTGGTCAATGGTATGATTGCAAAACTGTTTACCTGACAACTTTTTGACTTAGAAAACGTGTTCAACATAGTCCATTACTTTTGAACATATGCAAAGTTGTGTAGGGAAGGGTGATCCATGCCTTTATATGCAGCAAATTAAAAGCTTGGATGTGGAACAGCTGTGGTAAGTTAAGGAGACATGAAGATTATGTTTTGGAACTAACTTCGTTGTAGAGGTCACAAAGGGATTAAGGGGCCTCTGTGGTGTCATATTGTGGGGAGAAGGGGCTACTTGTTACTTGGCCTAATTATCTTAAGAGGGTAGCCTAAAGCATATGAGTTTCTGCTAGTTATGGTGGTAAACCGTAAACAAATTTGTATTTTTGCATTTCTCAAGTAGTAGGAGATTTAAAGTATATTAAAGATTGACAGAAGCTTGGTGGAACATTGAAGAAAACCCTGGAGTTTGCTAAAGATTAGGAAAAATGACTGCAAGATTTCTAGGAATTCCTGAACCATTATTCTTTTCCCCCCGTTATAGATTGAGACTTGTGAGTTTTATTTCCATGCAACCAACTGCTAGTAAGTTGGAGACATGATTTATGTGTCATTTTTCTGTGATCCCTTATCAAGTAACTTGCTGCTAGGCCTTGATGGTAAATTATGTAAGATTTGCCAAACTCTTGAGGTCCCAATATATGCATATTCATCAAGTTTAGCTAATTTACAATTGTTAAAATTTGTTTCCTGTTTTGGTTATGTAGAATGTCTTTAATGGTACATTTTTCATGGAGTTACTAATTTATCTACTGAACCATCAAAAAGTTTTAGTGGTATTTTGGAAAGTATTGTTTTTTTAGTTTTCATTATCTTTGGTGATGCCTATTGAGTTTAAGCCTAAATTATCTTTTGCTGTCAATATATAACGAAGGTGCATTCAAAGGTTAAACTTACATTTTTTTTGCATTAAAAAGGATTGAAATTTATGTCATTGTGTTGAATCTTTATTCTTTTATCTTTTAAATCTGTATATCCTCCTGTGGTTGGTTTCAATTTTAACTTAATTCATGATTTGATTTTGATGTGCCTCTCTCCAATAACAAAGGGAGGGATGCAATCTTACAAGTTTATATTTATGTCCCAGCATTAGATGATTCTTTTCTAGCTGCATATATTAATTTCTTTTGTGCAATAAATCTACATCTTTATTCCTTTTTTCTTTTTTGAAATATCTTTCAGGCTTCACCTATTAATATTGGTGGACATAAAGCAGTTGTTGAAGAAAAGCGGTCTACCTCTCGCGGCAAGTTGCTTTTATTGTTAATTTTCCTCGAAGTTATAGTAAATGGTCTACATGATTTAGTAAAAGATAAAACCATAGTATGAGATCTTTCACTCGAGTGTTTACAAGCCACTTTATGGTTATTGGAGCATCTCTGATAATGTGGTTTTTAGGTTTATGTTGAAGAGGTGTTTCCATCCTATAACATTTGAAATCTTTGGTCGTTGGCATAGGATTGATGTTTCCTTTTCTTGATTGGAAACAAATGGTAGTTTTTTTTTTTTTTTTGGTACAAAGAAGGCCGTAGCTTAGGAAAATGAGTTGCAGATGCTGGAATTCGAACTCCAGACCTGCTGGATAAAGGGTGACTGCATGAACCAACTGAGCTAAGTTTCGGGTTCGCAAACGGTAGTTTACTAAAAAGCAAGTTTTGTGATATAATATCCAGATTCTAGAGTTTAGTCAAGAATATGGACTATAAAACTTCTGTAGATATATTTTGTCAGTTATAAGACTGTTCTTCATTGGCAGGGAACAAAGGTCGGTCCTCGTCTGGTTCTGGGGCTGGATACAGAAATGAGGGAGCAAGAGAGCATGGAAACTATGGTGGTGGCAGGGGCTATAGCCGGGTGGAGTTCGGTAATCGGGCTGAGTTTGGAAACAGGAGGCAGCAATCGAGGAGGATATTCCAACCGTGGAGGTGATGGATATCAGAGGGATGAGCACATGGGGAGTAATGGTGGCCGTATGAACCGTTATGGTGGACTAACTGTTAATGCAGCAGCCAAGAATGTGTCACCAAGTGTATCGACCCCTGCTTGAAGAAATTATCCGGAAATTGGCTGGGGAGTGGTCAAAGGTGACTTTCTGTTTGTAGCGTAGTGGTTTATCAAATTGTTGCATAGCATTTAGAGGAAAAGCACTCAATGCTTTGCAGAGGAGTTTATCTGAGAATTGTTTAGGGTTTTCTTCATGGTGGTTGGTTCCGGTCAGTACGTCCTAGTTTTTAACTAAACCGGTACCGGCAACTTTTAGTTCCGTTTTGATTTTGATACCGGCCTGTATCGATATGTACCGGTCAGTACTGGTACGTACCTGTTGGTACAAAGATTTTTAATTTTTTTTTTAAAAATTCACTTATTTGATTTTTTAAATCAATTTAATATTTTTTGTGTTATGATCATTTTTATTTTTTTCATAATTACATTTAAAAATAAAATATATTCATTAAATTAAGCTATAGAACATAATTAATAATAATTTATTATATTTTTTAATATTTTAATATTTATTTTACCTATTTGATGTTTCAAATTTTTAGATATTAAATATTTAAAATTTATATTTGCATACAAACATATATATGCATGTAATGGATGTATATTTGAATGTATATATAATATATATTTTATTAAAAAATTGAAAATAAGTTAATACATATAGATATATGAAAAAATATTTGAAAAATATCGATAAATTCAAAACGGTACGTCGAAACATACCGGTGCTGATATATATTAGTACCATAATAAAAACAATACGTCTACCGATACTATACTGATTACCTTGGTTTTCTCTTCCCCTCTAGTCTATTTTTGTCTTTTATAATATATACTGAAAGGTTTTGGGTGGATAGTAGATTCAATTCTTGTTTTTTATACAACTGTAATGTTTTAGGCTTCTCAGGCATTCTATTATGGGAAATCTACCTTTAATTGATGGTCTTTGCCTTTGCTGCTTTTTGTCCTGAACCAAAGACGCATTTGCAACAAATTTTATAGATGGATTTTCACCAATCACCTCATCTCAGCATATTTCTGTTGCCTTCATCTGAATTGTGGTTATTTGTGTCAAATTTTCCTTGTTTTCAATAGATTTGATAATTTTGAACATGATATGAAAACACAATACAAACATAGACACATTTAATAAACTCAAAAACAATATAATAAATACAATACAAAACGTTTTAAACACGAGTATTTTTGTTTAAGATTTTGACTGACCAAAAAAAAAAAACCACAACACTATACCCATTCACGAATTCTCAAATCTACTTTCGAGCATGTAATAAAGCATTGGCTATCTTTCGTATCTAAAGCATTTTTTATTAGCCAGCAAAATTGTAATATGATAAAACCTAAAACCATCTGATCTGATGGCTTGAATTAAAAGAAAAGAATCGTCCCTGATGAGAATGAAACATCAAATATCTCTTATTCTGTTTCCCAGCGTTGCAGAAGAAGAAAGCCAATGATTTTGTTCGACAGTTCGAATGAAATGATGAGACAGGAAAATACTATTCCTTTGACGAGACGACTAAACAGAACTCTTTTGATTATTATGATTGCAGGATAATTTTAACAGTTGAACATCTGCCGAATAATTTTTAAAGGAAGAATTCTAAAATTAATATGACAAGTATTCTATACTAGAGTAGATGCTAATTTTCCTCCACGCAGAATAAGAACACTTGGATTAACGTGTAAGAAAAATGCAGATGGTGCTATGAAATTCTTGCAGTAAAACTAGCTTTTGAAGCATATTACCAGTACAGAAGAAGCTTCAACTATGATCGTATTTAAACACCGAAATTGCAGGCCTGGACGAACTCCAAATCGTAGTCAACATACTTAGCCCAAAGAGGCTTGAACTGGTTCATGGCAATATCAAGCCATGGCTTCATATTCCCATTGAAGTGCACCACTGCAGCGTTGCTGATCTCATCCATGCTAATGCTTGGATTGTAGCCAAGTCCTAGAACATGCCAAGACTTGTCTAGTGGTTTTGTTGTGGAGTAAAATGTGATCAAACCAGGAGGCAATGTTCCCAATTTCCATAAGGTCCTGTTCTCATTCTGCAAAAACCAGGTATCAACCAATTAATGACAACCCAACTTGAATAATAACAGACACAAACGAAACATAATCCAGCAAAAAAATCTAGGTTGCGTTTGAGAACTTGAATTTCAAAAAATAGTGTAAATTGTATAATAAAACACATGTAAATGTAACATTGATGATTATTTTTCAAATCCATGGATTTGTTGGATGCCTATTTAGTGGTGAATTTGAAATATCTATAGCTATTTGTGAATTTAAAATTCATGTTTTTTATATCCCTTTCAAATATATATAATCATATTGAATCTTAATTAATTTATACATAATGTATGCATCCCATTCTCACAATTTATATAACAAATGAAATCCAAATCGAAATTTTCAAATTCATGTTTCCAAACATAGCACTAAAGAACAACTCAAACTTCAGTGTATTAATAGCTATTACCAGCAGTTTCATCAATCTCAGTTCTTAAGCGACTGGGAAAAAATTGCATCATCTAATAGCGTAAATCAAGCACCAAAAGTAGCTCAGCAGGGCATAATAAATCAATCAAACAACTAAAGAGTGGCAATCAAAACTTACCAGATTCTGCCAGTAATGATACTCCTCCGTACACTTTTCCCTCCTCCAAGCATCCAAATCAAAGAAATTCATCCCATAAGCCCAAGCACAGGCCTTGGGGTTAAACTTCTGCTTAATCAAAGGATGCGAGAAATTCATATACTGCGCATACCTATGGAAAGACCCAAAACAAGTCTCCACCGCCCCATTCACTTTCCCATCCATATCAATCTTCCACAACCCAGTCAAATCCTTCTGCACCACAATATCATCATCCAAAAACAATACCCGATGCAACGTGGGATACATCTCTGGTAAATAAAACCTCAAATGATTCAAAATAGACAAATACTTAGGGTTCCTAAACTTCATATTGGTAGTATCTTTCGTGGCATTCTCAAGCGTGTTCTCAAAGTAAAACTTCTGCAAATTCGTGGATTCTAACTGTTTTAACACTGGAACATAAGATGAATTCAAAAACTTATAATCCTCAACTGCCTTAACTTCAATATGTGCTCCATTATAATCTTTCAGTTTAAACATAACCTGCATTGCTCCGAGATTCATCTTATCAGTCACCACATGGAAAACGTGTTTCCATGGCTCTTTCGCGTTCTTCGTGGCTGAATTCACCACCACAGACGCTGCAAGTACATTATCAGAAAAAATCGCGTAATGATAAAGCTTCGGGTCCTCAAATTCAGGAAGAATTGGCTTCCCTTCATCCGTATATTTCTCTGGATGCGCGATTCGTTCCTCCATCAACCTCATTGCCAAACAATGTAAGCTTTTGGGGATCGATTTCGCGGCGATGAGGCTGGAAAATGCGCCTTGCTTTTTCGCTTTGGTCAGTTGCTCGTTGACCGCAAAGATCGTATCTTTTAATTTCTGGATCTTGAGTTGGTTATCAAAAGATTCCTTGGCTTCCGTGATCATTTGACGGGTGGCTTTGATTCGCTCTTTGACTTCTTTCTCGAATTGTCGGAGCACCGACTCGTCGATGGAGAGTGAATCGGTTTCGAAGAGAGCCCGATAAGATGGTTTGGTAATGAGATCCGAGTAGTTTCGAGATAGATCCGCAAAAACTCTAACGAGCTTCGAGTTTTCGAGCTTTAGTTTTCGAGCGTAAGAGGCGTAGGCGAGGACGAGAGAGCGGTGGTCGTCGGCTTGTTTCCGGATCTGATCCAGTCGGGGCTTGAGCGGATCCGATTTAAGTGCCAAAACGGACCTCCTTGTGGATCCGAGTCCATATGAACCAGTAGAGAAACCCTAGAAACACAAAGAAAAGACACCGTACAATCAGTCACCCTAGCAATGTTCATTTCTCATATATTTTTTTTTTAATTAATATTTTAAAGAACAAAAATGATAAGATCCATAGTCGAAAATTAGAAAGAAAAAAAAGTGAAGTTAATTTTCGGTTAAAATTAGGGGAAAGTTAGTTAGTACTTACAAAGCTAGTTTGGAGATGAGGGGAGTGAGAGTAGGAAGTGAAGAAGAAAGAAAGAGCAAAGAAGAAACAGATTGAAACTGTAATTGCCGAAGCCAATAATCTAACTGTAAATCCAAAACCTCCAAACATTGGCCCTCCTCCGCCGCTTCTTGATGTACGGTGATTCGCCATTTTTCCGATCAATCACCGGCGCATCAAAAAAAAAAAAGAAAGAAAATGAAATGATGATGGCGACAACCGCACTCTCTTCACTAGTGTTTGTTTTGGGCTCTAAGTTGTGGAGACTTTTTCTCCTTCTGCCTTTGAGGAGCAAAGGTGAAGAGAGAGATTATGATATGGGTGCGGGTCTCGGGAGATCAACGGCTGTGATTTCTTTTGGTTGGTTTTGGTGATAGCTAGTAAGCTGGGTGCCACTTGGAATGTGGCGGCAACGCGGGATCCCGTGTGAACGCTCTCATTTTATCACTTTTATTATTTTGGTCCATGGACTCCAAATCGATCAAGATCAATCATTTTCAATTCATTCATTAAAATTTCAAAATTTTGGTTAACTAGTTTTAAACTAATTAAGCCTTTTTTTTAGCAACACTATTTAACCTTTTTTTTCTTCTCAAAATGAATTGTTTATTCTATTCTAATAGAATATTAACATTCTATTATTATATATAAACACTAGTTAAAAATAGTTAAATTATAATTTAAAAAGATTATATTTAATGATTACTTTCATTAATTTTTTTTAAAAATACACATTAATTATATATTTTTTTAAAGAGTTTTGACAAGTGTTTTTAAAACATTTTTAATATTAGTTAATGTATTATTCATAAAAATAATATTATATTGAATATAATAATTAATAATTTTATTTATTTTTTAATATATTAAAAAAATATTAATATATAATAATTTTAAAAAATATTATTAAAATATTTATCAATAAAATTCTTTTTAAAATATCATCATAATGAATGTTACTTACTATCAATTTAGTTGTGAGTGACAGGTTTGCATGTTTTTCACGAAATCGTAGAGACAAAGTAACTTTTCATAAAATCGAAATCAAATGTCTTCCAAACATGTCTAGATTTTGGACACATGTGTTTATATTAATTAAAGGTAATTTGTTAGTATTTAATAGCCGGATAATATTAGACACGATATAATTATATAATATAAATATAATACGAAAAAAATAATTAAAATACGATATAAAATATGATATAATATAAAAAAAATATAAACATGATACAAATACACGAATATATCAAAATCTATATAATATAAATTATTAATATATCAAAATTTATATTAATAAAAAATATTATAAATATAATTATAATACAAAATATATACCAACACAATACATATAAACAAATTGACAATTCTAATATTTAAAGATGAGATCTGAGTCAAAGTCAGACAGCATCTTTTTTATTAGAAAATTAAGAACTAAAACATACATACATACTACTGTAATCCAATTATGTAGAAGGTGTTTCACATTTGCATTCACACCGACTCGGCACCGACATTACCTATGGGCTACGGCCACCATTTATTTTACCACTCGATCCAACTAATAATACTATGGCTCGTTTCGTATAGCTGTTAAGCACAATTTTTAAAAGTAAATGTAATATTAAATTGATAAAAAAATTTAATTTTTTCTATTAAATTATAATTTGATAATCCAAATTAAAAAATTAAAAAAAAAATGAAAGTTTTACTGTTTAAAAATTAATTTTTGAATAAAATAATTTTATTATCCTTATATTTTTAATTTTTATTATTTTAAATATCTCTTTTGACATTTTTAATTTCTCTCGATATTTTTTTACACCAATATCAAACACTTAAAAAAACTTAAATCATATTTTTTCATTATACTTTTTAATACATTTTTTCAACTCAACTTTTTTCTAACTTAAACTTTTTTTAATAACAATGTTAAACTAACCCTATACATATTTGGTTTAGACGTATTCATGAGTTGAATTACTTAGTTAACTCGATAGATTCAATTCGAATTGAGTCGGCTTGAAATAGGTTTTAAATTTTTGATAATCTAAATCGATTCGGCTTGACTTGGATTATAATTAAATAATAAAAAATATTTTTATTTAAATTTAATTATAAAAATATTTTAAATGTAATTTAAATAATAAAATATATTTTCAAATTGAGTTAGATATGAGCAAGCAATTTTTTTTTATTTAAATCCAATCCCACATATGAAAACCTTTAATTTGATCTATTGAATCATGCTCTGTAATTAAATGGCTGCACATCAAATATTTGTGATTTTGTGTGACAATTGGCAACCAAAAAAAAAAAAAAAAAACTCCTGAACTTCGAAGAAGCTTTTCATTTATAAGTTGAAAAAGGTGACAAGAATTGTTTTTTTTTTTTTTTTTTTTTTGCAAAAAAATATCGGTGACCTTTCATCATAATAAGTTTCCATAGAGCAACATTCTCCATGGAAAAAAAAAAAAAAAAAACTCAAAAAAGCAAACTATAACACTAATTCATCTCCAAAGAATTGATCAAATCTTCCAATTCCTGTAAGAGTAGAATCCAAGTCCTCAACTTCCAAAACCTCAAAGAGTCATAATCTTTTAAAGTAGGAATGGAGAAATCCTATCACCATGCTTCACTTGGAAATCAACAATCCGAAAGATTAAATAGAATCACTCCTATGTCACGGGACTATTACTCTCTTCCTATAAAATTAGTTTATTAAGGTGTGCAGCGCGCCCACACTTATATAGTCCAAGATTTTTTTTTTTTTTTTCAATGTGAGATTGAAACACCCTGCTTACCCTTTGAACGCGTGACACCTACAAATCTTTTTGTAATCAGCATATGGATGGACTGTGGAAGCAACGCCCTCAATAGGGTACAAGCATTGGTTCATGGATGCTAAATGCTATACTAAACGTTAAGAGTATGTTCTTTGGGCTCCAGAACCAACTAGAAAACAAAGGAATGGTGCTTTGTTTTGAAGCCCATGAGAATTGTATACGACCACTCTGCTCTGACTGCCATCACCCATCATTCATTTCCCTTCAGACCATGCCATCTTAAGTCGAACCACATGGTTCTTTTCACCTGTCAGACAATTCAACACAAAATTTAAGATAAAACGAAATGCTTGAGCCTGGGTTGCCTAAATTTCTTGTTGATCATCATTAATTAGTTGAAGTATCAGGAAGGGTAGCAATTCATCTTGCAACCAACAATGAAAATTTGTAAATGTTAGGATTCAAATTTAAAATTTATTGAAAGTCATTTTTTTTAAAATAATTATATAAATCAACTGAATAAAACCCTGAATTCAATACGGTCATATCTTTGTTAACCTGAAACAAAATCTTTGGTCACAGGGATGTACAAACAAGTGAATCTGATAAAACGCCAGATGAAATCTACGTTATCATTCTTTCAGTGTTATATACTGCTAATGCTTCTTGACTTGAGTACAAGATTTCAGCTATTTGGATGTTAACGATTCCATTGAACTCTTTAGTGTTATCAAATCAATTCTTGGTTCTTGATTCAAATACCCAATCAGTCAATTTCTATGGATTTCATTTCTTTAACAAGCTGTTATTTGGGTGGAAATATGTTATTAATCTTTCTTTCTTTTTTTCAAGCATAACTGAGCTGAGGTCTGCAATCAAACTAGCAAATTAGTAAACGCAAATTGGATTTACGCCTTTGAGAATAAGAAAACTATGTGGATTAAGATTACATTTAATGTTCCATGGCCATTGCCACCAACCCAATTTGCTTGCTTTGCAAACAATCACTCAAGGCCACATGTGGCCTCATATAACTCAAGGGCCCAAAAATTGGTAGATGATTACTGAAAGACATTTAATCAAAGATCCTAATTATTCAAGATAACTTCGATCTGCAGAGATGAATTAATTATACCCTTCTTAAATTACTAGTAAAATGAGGAGTAGATAGAAATCAAAATTTTAAGCTGCAAATTTTCTATCAATAACAAATGGCAACGGATCGAATATCTATAATTTTTAAAATATTTGAATTCGCTTAATTTATATGATATTTGAATCTGTTTATTATCTAAATTCGCATCAATTTAGATAGCAATATCCGTCGAATGTCTTTATCTGCTAAGTACCCAAATTTCATTAAATCAATTTTTTTAAAGATAAAAATATAAAATTAAACAAGAATTAAATATATAAAAGAATGTCGAATTTGAATATCTGAATCCGTTATCCATATAAGTAAAGCGGATTCGAATAATGAATTCGGATATCCGACACTATCTAAATCAAAATTAAAGCGGATTCGAATATTGAATATCAAATATCCAAAGGTTTTTATCCAAATCCGCAAAGGATAATAAATTTAATATCTAATCCGAAAATTATTCGAATTCGCATTTTCAAATCAGCAAAAATCAAATGAAATAATATCAGACCATCCATTACCATCCTTATAGTAGTTAAGTTCTTTTATCAAAAAGCCAAAGATGGCAACTGTTGCCCTGCCTTGGATGCCCAGCAGCGAATCCAACAACAAATGTTAAATATGACTTGATGGATATATCAGGTGAGAAACTTCCATTCGGCTGTCTCTGATCATATTGAATTCTATTATGCTGCATGTGACACAAACTGAAGGGCCCTAAAACCAATAATATTTAGAAGAAGAAGAAAAACAGGTTTGCTTTAAGGAATCAATGATTTTATGGATGACGATAAAGCATCTCTGTAGGCCTTTGATGTAATACGCCATTATTATTGCTACAGTTTGTAAAACTAAAAATCTATTCTACCAGGCCATACCTAAAAGAAGGACAAATAATGTTATTTGATTTAGTTTCGATTTTTAAAAAATTAAAATATTTATTTTTTTTAAAATCGATTCGAACCGTTATCACTTCTATTGAATAGAAAGGTAAAGTTGGATTTCTGCAAATATTTTGATGCCCCAACAATTATTTGTCTCACTCATCAACCGATTCAACCCCATACAAGGGGGGAAAAGAAAAAAAGAGTTACATTTCATGTGAAATCAAAGAACATATTTACTTGTGACATTTAGAGAAATACACATATATTAACTATTCTCATCAAAGCATAAATTTAATAAAAGTAAAATCTAATTCAGTGGTACCCTTTCTTGCCATGCTTACTGCTGCTAACATGGTGCAACCATCCAAACCCTTTGAGGGCCTTAGAGAACTTAACAAGATTAGGCCTTCCCATTCCCAAATTCATCTTCCCAGCTGACAACTTAAGAGCCTGTAAACAGCACAACTGGCCACTCGAGGAGTCGTCTTCCTCATAGTCATCAATATCCTCATCATCATGATCGTAGTAGTACTCGTTGTAATTGCCACCTTTCTTTCCTTTCTTTGAGCCGCTTTTCAGTTTTACCTTAATGGAATTCTCAGTTTCATCATATGTCTCCCAAAGCGAATCCATCCCTTCACCTCCTCCATCCACGTTGTGTCTCTCCTCGAAAAGCTTGCATGCCAATGTCCTCTTCCATTCCTTTTCTAATTTCCTCGTTGACCCAAAGTTTCCAAAACTTGATCCCATTGTTTGGTAGTTTTTGTCTGTAACTTTGGAAGTGTAATTATCTCCATAATTAGCTTTCACTACTCTTTGGGGATTCACCATTGCTTTGGCTGCATGCTCCCCCATGCCATTATCAGCACTCACTTTAGGAATATCGCTTATTTTATTTTTCCCCGTTGCCTTGGATCCGCTCCTCATGAATTCTTCTTCTTTTTGTCCCTCACCTTTATTGGACTCTACGCTTAGCGACTTGGCTTCTTTTTCTCTCTTTTTAGACGACAAATTTTCAACTACCCCCTCCTTTTCTTGCAAGAAGTCTTCAAAGATCTTCACTACAGACTTTACCTGATTAGTTTCCGGACGCGTAATCTCCGCTGATTTTTCATCTAAAGTACTACTCGTCAATGTTTCAGGTACATCTACAGTAACCTTGTTAACGGAAGCTTCAACGGCTTGCAAGCAATCTTCTTTGGCCTCCATCTCCAAAACTTCATCGGGGTTTTCTCTAATTGCAAGAGTAGTTGACGTTTCAAACACGATCTTATACGCTTCAAGCTCTTCCAAGCATCCGAAGCCATCACTAATTTCATCGTCAACTTCAGACCTTAATGTTTCAACAAGTGTTTGGTAGGTAGTAAGTACTGGGAAACTTGCCTTGGGTTCTGGTAATTCGAGGTGGCAGACAAAGCTGGGAGTAAGAGTGAAAAAGGCAAGAAGCAAAAGAGTAGTGGTGACAAAGAGGGGTGAAAGAAAAGAGAAAATCTTGAAGAGGTAAGGAGAGAAGAAGATGAAGTAAGAGAAATAGAGAGGGTGAGAGAGAATGAAAGAACAAAAGAGCATGAAGTCTGAGAGCAAAAGACTTGAAAACTGAGTTTTATTCTTGGCAGTTGCTGAAGCCAAACAATATTCAGACATTTTTGGTGAAACCTAGGGCAAAAAACAGAGAACTTAGCAGCAGATGGTGATGATGGATACGAAATTACGAATAGGAACAGCCCAACAGGGAAGTGAAAGAAGGCTTAGAAAACAAATTTGGGTTTGTTTTGTTTTGTTTTGTTTGTTCTAGTTAAGCAAATGGCAATGAAAAATGGGAAATGAGAGCGGCGTGAATAAAGGGAAGAGACTGAGAAGAGAGAGAATCATGAGTAGAGATTAACTAACATTGACAAGAAACAAAAGCTACTTTGGAAACCTTTCTCATGTTCTGTCCCAACTCCCATGTCTATAACCACCAACTTTGATGTTTTTTTTCTTTTCTTTTTTTCTATTCAGCTATGATTTCGAGTATATAATTAGAAAGGGATCTACCAAGAAAGATCAACATTAATAATACATCAATGGAAAACTATTATCTTGATTTCTTAAGGGAGATTGGAAATTATGGACAGTAATGGAAAACTCTGTTTGGTTTATCCCATTCCATTGAAATTATACATGATCTAAATCTGATCTCAAGAAAGTTTTTTGAATGCAATCTCAGAAACCCACATGGAATTATAATTTCATCTAACCAACTAATTCCATTAATCACTGCCCCTCACATAGTAGCTTTGAGTTGAAGATTAACTCTAAATTAAAATGAAGAGGGGCACTTCCTTATATGGGAATTAACTCTAATTTAATTTGTAGACAAGTAGTGGGGCACTTTGCTTTTATTTTTCCATTTTTATTTTTTTAAAAATAAATAAATAAGAAGAAGAAGAAGAAGGAAGTCCACCCAGATGGATTAGTGCAGGTGAAAATTTACTTTAATTTATGATAAAGTATAAACTTAAATACATTTTGATAAATGTTTTATTTAGACAATCTAAATTCTAGTAAGGATTACTATTATTGTACACATGTGAAAAACTAGTTAATTCATGACAATTTATAAATTTAAATACATGTTTATATATTCTTTATAGACAATCTGTGAAACTAAAATGTTAACATAAATTCATTTAATTATTATAATAATTTGATAAATTTTTTAAATGAAATATGTAATAATATTCAAAGCCAAAACTCCATTTTTTATGTATAATAATAGGACAAGGATTCTTTGAGTAATATTAGAATCAGTGAGGAGTGGGAGTGTTAAGATCTTGGAGATTAAAAAAAAGTAATAATCAATTTTAAAAAGAAATATTCAACAAATTTAAAATTTAAATCTCAATATTTACGATATTTTTTTTCTCATATTACGACTTTTATATATATATAAAAAAAAAAAGTGATGGAAGGTGAAGGGGGGAGCTTGGACTGGGTGCACATGGGAAGGTGCTAATGGGCACTCAAGTGCATGCCATGCATGCACCCTTTGCTTCTCAGCTTTGCACCTCTTAATGGACCCATATGTCTGTTGTCCCTTTTTGGTTCTACTCTCTCTCAGGATACTAATGTTAATGTTATTCTTTTTACACGCTTTTTTTCCCCATGTTTGACTACAAAAATCTTTCATTATTTCATTACTCTATAAATTGGTGAAAAAGCTAAAGTGAAAAAGAAAGAAAGATAGCTTAGAAAAAAAGAAATTCTCATTTTGTCGGAGTGAAAGATATTAGGGACTAGGGAGTACTTTTTGACAAACATGCTTATATGATCGAGGCTCAAATAATCAAATCAGATTTCAGACCATCTCTACAACATTCGACGTCTGCCCTAAACGCAATTTCACCAAGCATATTGTTTCAAGTTTTAAGTATGTACTAGATTTGCTGCATAAGCAAATTAAAATTTAGAAACTAGATTAACTTAAACATCGAACACAAAAAATAGTAGTAATGTGAAGAGGCCAAGCCCCCATGCTTAAACAAAAATCTGTCTTAAATCGGTTTAAGCTTATTTCAAGCATCTTCAATATTAGTCACTTTATCATGTTTGTAATAAATATCTGGAGAACCCAAATTAGAACAGCAATTTTATAGATATAAGCTTAATTAGAAATCTTAAAACCCAAGACTTAGCCTAAATTCATCCACCCATTTAGAGTGATGGATTTTCAGCAAAGCTGGAGGTCGAGTCCCAACCAGCCAATCCCCAATATCAAAAAAGAAAAAAAAAATTGAAAGTTTTAGGTTAATTCCAATCTGGATAACTGAGAGTTACTGTATTGAGAGAAGTTCTATAACCATAGTGAGTGAGTGAAACGATTAACTCCAGCTATAGCAATATGAACTAAGATTTGGCTCTGCACTACCAATATTTCTACTACCAAAAGGCCAACTTGGTCATAAAACTCATAATGGTTCATTATATTATGATGAAGCAATCGGGACCAAACATGTCTCCCGCTATAGGGACGGCAATAGATAATGCGGATTCGGATATTTACAATTATCCGATCCGTTTTTTGTGGATTCGGATATTATAGTTATTATCTGCAGCGGATTCAAAACGGATGCGGATATGAAACCTCGGATATCTATTATCCGAATCTGCTTATTTTTGCAAATTTGGATTTGGATATCCAAATCTGAATCCATTATCTACTTATTTGAATTTAAAATTATTTTTTGTTTGCTTTTATATTTTTATTTATTGAATTTGGATATTTAGCGGATTCAGATATCCGACGAATAATGTTATTTAATTTGGATTCGGATAGTAATATTCGAATTTAATGCAAATAGTAAATGGATTCAGATTTTGAAACAATTTTGCAGATTCGAGTTCGAATATTATAAAAAAAAAAATACATATATTCAATCCGCTTTCATCCTTACTCCCGCAGAGAAAATGGTTGCCGTTAGATTTAGGCCTTTTGCCCTTAAAAAAAAGTTGATCTTTACAGCAATTCGCATAAAAGGGTACCTCTCAGGTCTCAACCAAACAACACGCTACCGAAGGTAAGAAAAGCAAGAGAAGACAACATGGTACAATCAGAGGCGGATCTAACTCTAAGAATTGAGCTAATCAAGCACATCAATAGAAAAAAATATATATTTTTTCTATCTTCCCACTTTTCTTCTCCAATTTTTCATTTTTTTCAATTTTCTTTCCGCCTACCAAGCAAAGCCTTTATGAAGGTGTGCTAGCATCGCAAGGCAGATGTGTAGAGCTATTGCCAATCCTAAACCCCACTCAAGCCTAAAACCTGAAAATTTCTTGATAGAATTAATATCCCATTGCAGATAAATCAATGAATATTCCACCACAAATTGAAATAACATTCATAACAACAGAAAATTACAAGCTTAAAAACCAGATTCATTCCACCTCAAACACAAAAACCCAATTAACATAGTATTTTGAAACATCCGCAACATATTAGTGTAGTAAACTAATTTTGTCCGGGCTAAGCCCAGGACCATGGCCCAAATCCACTAGCCAACAGGCTTGCCCGAGACCCAAGCCCACACCCCTTCTGGGCCTGCCAAGCAATAGGCCCACTTCCCTGCCCAAGTGGCTTGCCCAACGGCAGCTCCCAGGCAACCTACAGCCAGCCCCCTAGCCCTAGGCACCAGCCACACGCAACCCCTGCCCAACAGCCTGCACCAAGCCACCCAGCCAGCACGCCACCCCCACTGCAACACGCCATCACCTGCAACAGCCAGCCCTTTCCATTCACGCCAGCCATACTTCACCCCTCGAGACACTCAACCTTGGCCTTCAAATGGAAGCAAAAAAAAAAAAGAGGGCAGATCCAAAACAAAAAAAAAAAAAAACTGACTGAGACCCCCGCACTCACACCACCGAGACCCACACTGGCCAAACCCAACGCCATTCAGCCTACATACCCACAAACCACACAAACACACACAAACCTAAGAAAAAACAAAGACTCAGCAAGCCAAAAAAGCAAAACAACAAACAACAAACAATAGAGGGTGGAGTCTCGGTCCTTGATGATTTAAGGGTTTCTAAGCTCTCGTTGGACATTTCCAACGATGAGAAGGACGTTTAGGAGGAGAGGAAGGTTCGGCCGAAATTTCGACCAAGTCCGACGGTGGACAGCGTCAAATTGGAGGTTTGAAAGTCGCGACTAAAATCTTAGATCTAGGTGTTTTGAGCCCTTTTTGGGGGATTCTAGGTTTAGATTTGAGAAGAGGAGAAGAAGAGAGGACTTTTGGTAAATTTTGGAAGAGATCGGTCGCCGATGAACGGCGACCGACAACGGTGATCGGCGACCGGCACGGTGGTTCGAATGCCTATTTCTAGGGACTATGGGGTTTCTGGGTTCTAAACTTAGAGAGAAGGGAGAGAAAATAGAAAGAAGAGAGAGAGAGAGAGAGAGAGGAAAGAAGAAAGTGAGGAAAATAAAAATTTTAGGGTTTTATAAAGGGCACCAAAACGATGCCGTTTAGGGTTAAAAAAAAAGGGAAAAGCAGGAGAAGATCCGGGCATCGCCCCGCGGAAAGTCCGACCCGTTCGTCCCCCGATCCGACCTGAGCAGAAAAAGAGAAGAAGAATCAGCAACCGACCCGACCCGTTCCCCACTTCGGCCCGACTCGCGCGCCCCTAACCAGCCCAGGCCCAACAGCCCACTTTTCTGATTGTGTTTTGGATTTGGGTCAAGCCCAAAGTGGTCTTTGGTATATTTTTTACCTCTTTGTGTCATTTATTTATTTGTACATTAGTTTATTTTTATTATTGCTCATTTTAAATTATTTGCAATTTATTTCTTTTAAATTTTGTTTAAAAATATATTTTTTAGAATAGTTAAATAAAAAAAAATTATTATTATTATAAGGCGAATATTTCATCTAAAAGCGCCTCGGATTTAAAACAAAGTTTTTTTATAATAAATGATTATACTTTAATATTAATGTATGAATTTATTTTTCGTATCGTGCAAACTCGTATAATAATAAAAGGTCGACACGAATTTACCGACGACGATATTCGAAGGACGTCACAGTAGTGATTCCTAAGATATCTTGAGGTGAGAGAATTTAGTTAAATATCACCACGAGTGGTGGGAGTATTTAGCGATATGCTCAATACAAAAATACATTTTCATTTCAAAAACAAAACTAATTAAAATTAAAAAAATGAAATAAAGAATGAATATTTATGCGCTTGATATTTTGCCATGCTCGCGTTAAATACTACGCTTCGTATGTTTAAACGTGAAATTATGTATTTAATCATATGTCTTATATGCTTAACCGTGTGCATTCCATGTTTAAATATCGCATCATACGTATTTAAATAAAAAAAAATAAATGTAAATTACCGACAACAAAATTCGAAGGATGTCACGGTTGTGATTCCTAAGATATCTTGAGGTGAGAGGATCTCGTTAAATACCACCAAGAGTGTTGAGAATATTTAATGAGATTTCTCGATAACAAATTTGTGTTCGTTTTCATTTTCGAAAAAATAATAACAAATTCCCTTTTTTTAAAAAAATTAAAAAAAAATAATAATAAACATGTTTTGAAAACGAAATAAAAAGAGAAATATTTTTAAATACCGTTGTTGAGTCCATTAAATCGAGGCTTAGGATAACACATGATTAAATGGTACCGTTTTCTAAACGAGCGTCGTGGTTTCCCGCACGTAACCGACTCCTGAACCCGATTTTGTTTTCTCTCTGGTTTAAAGCGCAGACTTCGAAATTGGTTTTAAAAAATGTTTTAATTAATTTTAAAATATTTTACTAAAATCGGTTTTCATAGGTGACCAATCACACTTAAACAAAAAATATTGGTGAAGACTCTATTTTTTTTAAAATTCGTATGGCGATCGAAAAACCGTTATGACAATTAGAGTTCTCATAACAAGTATCCAAGCATTTTAAAACATCTGATACCCTCTCCCATCCTAAAGCATACTAAATAAAAACCAAAAGAACCTACTACTCCGTCATGACTGGCTTATTCTCATTTGCTTTGGGTTTCTGTTCCTTAGGCTTCTGCTCCTCCATTTTCCTGAATGGTCAAGCAACAGTTACATCCACACATCAGAAGCATGTCATCATAACAAAACCTTCTCTTACAATAAGATTTCAGCTGGTCAAGGTAAAATTCAAGGTAGCAGATTGTAAAAGATGCATAAGAAAACCACCACATAATCATCATTTATATCATAGGGAAAAAACATGGGAGAGGAAATAAGCACTTTAAACAGTATAGCAAGCTAAACTAGCAAAACCCAAACAGATCTTTCCTCTAAATTGTGAACACAACCACATAAAAGAAACAATTCAGTGTTGTCAGTCAAAAAGAACTTGCCAGAAAACATGCTTCAGTGAGTGTCACAGAGAGGTAGAGAGACAGAGAGCAATAAAAGCTTCCTAAGTTGTAAGCTGCAGGTTATCGCATAGAGCATAGTAATAATGAGAAGTTAAAGGTCCTATTATGAAATTAGAAGCACCAGTTTCAGCAATGGCAGAGCCACATGGGAGCCAGAGGAGGCAAGAATTTAGAACAACATATTTCAACAAAAAGATTAGCAAGTAAATCCTCCTAATTTCAGATAAAATAAATCACAAAATAAACCGCTAGCTAAGCGCTGTGCAAATAGATCAACATATTTCAACAAACTAGAGACAAGCCATCTTAACCTAAACATCAGATTCATGTTGTTCACAATCACAATCTTTCGAAAAACTTTTGTTCTAATCTGCCAGACACTACCAATCTTTTTTTTTTTTTGCAACAATCATAAAATCAAGAAATCCGTCACCGCTTCATACTTTCCAGTCCCAATGAATATAATCATTCACGTTAATCACATTGAAAGAGAGAGATAGAGAAAACCTCTTGTCGGAGGAGCCACCCTTCTGGCTGAGGAATGAGCGGAAGAGAGGAGAATTGACGTCGTAAATCAATTTTAAGGAAACCCTAGCTAGCTTTCTTTGCTCACGCTCTCGCAGCTTCAATAAGTAAGCTTCACTGTTAGAATAATGGTGAGAATTTTGAATGTTGGGTCCATTAAGAACCGCCTTTATATCGAGACCTTCAATTATTTTGTGTTATTATTGGGCCTCGCCCATAAATCTGTTACGATTAGGGAGTTTTGGGCTTCCGCATGGACTCTAACCCAAGTGCCTGGCTCATTAGAATGAAGGCCACGCGAAAGTCTACCACTTTTAGACTTTACCCATGGACATTTACCTTACCTTGCATCTCCATTAAATCTATAACCTACTATAAAAAATAAAAATTATGCCGGAATGTCAGAACAGAATTCAACTTTTCAAAGCATTAGTGAAAATATGCCAGTTCATTAAAACATGATTTTGGATGAAATTTGAAGATTACTTGCATGTTTTAAAAGGGAAATAAGGAGAGAGTTGGAAAAAAAAAAAAGGGAAAAAGAAAGAGATAATGTCATGAATAATTCGTGAAGTTTATCAAATTTGTTAATGTGGTACCTGTATATTAAAAATGTCTATTTTGATACTTAAAGTTTTCACTCAGTGTGTTATTGTAATACATGTTAGTAACACCGTTAATATTGATGACATGATTTTTTTTATCCAATACAATTCTGACATGTGGCACCATATAATGATGCCACGTGTATTAAAAATTATTATTTTAATTTAATTTAATTTTTTATGTGATGTCACGTGTATTAACCCAAAAAAATATTATTTTAATTGTAAAAATATATATTTTTCTCTCTCTACTTTTTAATTTTAATAAATGTTTTTAACAAAAATTAAAATATTTTAATATTTGAAATTTGTTAATAATTTTTTTTTTAAAAATAAAACAATAAAATAATTTGATTTTATATTTTGATTTTTGTAATTTAAAAAAAAACATTTTTAAATATTTTTTAAAAGTTTTCAGATATTATATTTTTTTAATAAGTACTTTTAAAATATTTTATATTTTAAAAATAATTTTAGTTAAATATTTTTATTTTGTAGTTTTTTAAAAAAAATTTAAAAATTTAAGAAAAAACATATATTAATTTTTTAAAAATATATATTTTTTAAAAAATATATATTAATTTTTTAAAATATAATTTAAAATATTTTTTCCTTTTTTAATTTTTTTTTTTACAAAGATTCATATATTAATTTTTAAAAAATTAGGTGTTGCCACGTGTTATCACCTGATTGGTCAATGTCACATCATCATCTATATTTAACAGTGTTAGGTCAAAGTACCGCACTGATACACCATTTGATAATACAGGTACCACATTGAATATTTTTAAAGTGCATGTATCACATTAACAAATCTGATAAATTTCAAGGGTCATTCATGACATTATTCCTTTTAAAAATTGCATGGATGCAATGAGTTAGTGTTTTCTCGATACCGGAGAAAAGAAAAACTAGACATTTAAAATAAACGCCTGCCTCATTTTTGTTTATTAAATCCTTTTATTATAATGATATTTTATTTCAATTTTGAAATTATTTTTATTTTTTATTTTAAATAAAGCACAAAATTACAAAATCAATGCTTCGAACTATACCTGCTCACAGGTATTGGGCCGGGCCTGAGTAGAGAATTTTTGTTTCAGGCCTGCCCTGTCCGGTCCTACCCGGAACTATCCACGTTTCGTTTGATCACAGGCCGTCCGATGCATTTAATTTAATTAAAATTAAATAAAAATAAAAGCACGTGCCTGCCCCACACTGGACCTCACATTCAATGTTTCTTCTAGTTGTTTGACCAATCAAATTACAGCTTGAAAAGTCAATCATCAAGCGGCTAGGCTACTTTCGGTCCACTTAACACACACTCACACACAAAACTACATGTGTGAACACAGCTTCATGTTTTCTGCACGTGTTTTGTACGATGGAATTAGAATTGGATTGTTTTGTTTGTTTTAACTACGTTTAATTTCTCCACTTTTAATTTTAATAATCGGGTTTTATTAACGTGTAGCTAAGTTATTCTTTAAAATTATTATTTTTAATACATTTAAATTTATCAAAATAATTATTAACTATTACATTTAATTTATAATTAATTATTGAATTAAACATAAACATAATTTTTAACAATGTTTTTAGATTATTCTTTAGCATTTATGAAAAATGACTTCAAAAAGACACTTCAATAATTAAAACCTAAAAACTCTATTAAAAAATCAAAAATTCAAATTATGTGATAAATAATATCGGAGAATCAAGAAGCATACTTGGGCCTCATATGGTTCTGTTAATTAATAAGTAATTGGGAATTCCTATTTATAAATTCCTAGTAGCTTCTATATATACAATATAAACCATAAAAGAATTTGGAAAAATATATAGGAAGTTAATGGATAAAAATACTTGTAATAAAGAGGAAAAAGGTTTTAGGGTTGAGGTTAGCCTAACATTTTGTACACGGCTTATGTTGGCAGTGGCAAATTATATTATCCGAAATTTTTATTTTTTAAAAATATTTATATTTGTTAGATATGTTCGACATATATTTATATATAAATATGCAAATATAATTTTTTAGATATATAAAAAAATTAAAAAAAAATTAAATATATTTATATCAAATATATATTTATATTTGATATTTATACGAATTCGGATAACATAAATAACAGACACCCCATCCAATCAGAGCACCGTCGGTGCCGTTGCCCCCTCGCTCGCTACCAATAATTTCTCTTAGCCCCTTTGTCTACCTATCTACCTACCCATTGCTTTCTCCCCTTTCTCACCCCTTTACTTCAACCCCCAACTAGGCTTATAGTTATAGTGTCAAATCACATATTAAAAAGTATATATATATTAAAAAAATTGTCTAATAACATTAATTAAGATGGTATTTATAAAAAAAATAATAAATGTATAATTTTTTTTTAAATTCAATAAAAATAATATATTAAATAAAAAATTTCTTAAAATAATAAATAACCCAAAAAAATAACTGTTCAAATAGTTTAGATAAGAGAAATTAAAATTTTATTTTTAAATTCGTATATTTGCATACAGTAATGTCATTATTTTTGTTTCTCTATTTTCGAATTTAGTCCATTTATATTCTTGACTTTTAATCCTAACAATAAATATTTATATTCTTTTGATTGGTCAAAAATATAAAAAATAAAAACATTTTAGTTAGCTAGCAAAGCTACAGGGACAAATAAATTAATGGGTAATAAATTTCCAACTCTTTCCAGTTTCACAGTAAATTACTAAATTTATTCATATGTCGGGTAAGTTTGAACAAAAATGAAAAATGCTATATTCAAGTCTTGACTTATTTTTAAAATAAATTTTATCTTTTAATTTAATATTTTTGTTCAATTCTTTTTTTAATATCGAGTACATCTTTGAATTTAAATAAATAATATAATCCATAAAAAGATATATTTCATGTAAGAATGGGTTTGATGTTAGAACTTTAAGCTTGGTCTAAATTAGATTTATTCAAGAATCGGGTTATTCGTTCGATTCGATAGATTCAACCCGCACTGGATCGATCTGAAGAAAAAAAAATCTAATTAGGATCGGTTTGACCTAGTTCGAATTATTGTTTATGAATAAAAAATTATTTTTTAATTAAATTTAATTATATATGAATATAAAAATAATTTTTAAATATTATTTTAAACAATAATATAATCTTTCAAGTAATCCATTTCAAACTTGAAATAAAAAATAAAAAAATTCAGATCGCGACTTAATTTAACTTTATTCATGAATAAATATAATGTAAACACAAATTCAAAAATCATTGTGCATACGTGGTATTTTTCGAAGAAGAAATTCAGAGAACTTGACGTGACATATTCATTATTAAATTGTATCATGATTTGATGATTTCCAGCTAACCGTATACGAAATTTTATAGAAATAAAAAATGTTTGACCAATTTTTAGTTTCATCTGTATATGAAGTTTTATAGGTTAAATTTGAAGAAAAAAAATCTTTTATAATACAATAATTATTAAATGATATAATGAGTAAAAATTATTTGAAAAAAATAAAATATAAAATTATTAAGAAAAGAATTTTAAAGATAAAATTACATTTGATAATTTTTTTTTCTCTTTTTCTCTTATTTTTTTAATTTACTTTTTTAATTAAAAAAAATTCTATTTTTTTTTAATTTAAAACGTAATTTTTTATTTATTTTTTTTAATTAAAAAATTCAAAATTAATAAATAATACAAATAATATTTCTAAAATTTATTTTTTTATTTTTTAAAATTTTTAAAAATAAATATTTAAATATTTTATTTTTAAAATTTTTTTAATTAAAATTTTTTAAAATAATATTTATTTAATGGAAGGAAAAGGAAAAGAAATTTTTTTCAGGACAATTTTATCTTTACAATATCTTTCTTAATAATTTTTAACTCTTCATTTCTTTATTAAATCATTTAATAATTATTTAATAATTTATGGTATATTTTTCATATTTACCCAGTTTTATACCGACTGCCGAGTATCCAGTAAGAAAATAACGAGGCTTGACAAGGGTTAAGGAAAAGTCATGAAATTCTAACTATGAGTATCCAATAAGTTTTAGAGTAAATCGCATTGGTAATCTTTAAACTATGAGTTCCATTTCATTTTAGTTTTTATACTTTCAAAAGTTATTGGTCCAACATTATAACAAAGGAAAATAAAAAAAATGAAAGGAAAGGAAAATAAAATAAAAGAAAAGAAAAGTTGAGAAAAAAAAATTATTACATGTACCTCTTGTTTGGATAGTTAAAATTAATAAAGGAAAAGAAAAGAAAAGCATGTTAACAACCATTGTTTGGTTAAAAAGTGAAAAGAAAAGAATTTATTATAATAAAAATTTTCAATTATAATTTTTTTTATAAAATAACATATAATATCAAAATTATTTATAAACTGAAATAAAAAATAATATCAAATACCAAAATTATTCATAAAAAACATAGTAAGTCATTAGTTAAAAAAAAAAAAGAATGTGATTGAATGTTATGGTAACAAATATAATGGCAAATCTAATTACAGTATATACAAAAGAATATGAACTTGACCAGCGGTGTATATATATATATATATATATTCAATTGCAAAATATAAAAAATAAATTTAAAAGTGCAAGATAAATGTTAAATATTAAAAGTATACAAATATTTATATAAGACAAAAATTAATAAAATATAAAAAAGTACAAATCAAACTTACCTATGAAAGCAACTAAGAGATTGTAAAAAATAAATTAAGAAAACCAAGAGATTGTGTATGTCAGAATTTTGACGACTAGGTTACAAAGAAAAATAAAGAAGAAAGAGTCATAATTTATATAAAACATAATGAGAGTAAAAAGGATAATTTACATACTAAAACATATTTTAAATTTTTTTTCCTCTATTTTTTTTTAAATTGAGGTATAAAAAAAATGAGGATTTGAAGGGAAAGTGAGGGATGCTCAACTCCCCTCACTTTTCTTTACTTAAAATTTATTTTTAATCAAAACAAAAGAAAACAAAGTAAAAATTTCCAACCCTCATTTACTTTCCATTCCATTCCTCGATCCTAATCCAAACACAAGCTTTAGTTTTTATATTTTCAAAAGTTATTGGTCCAACATTATAATAAAACGGTCATTTCGACAATATTTTTCGTTTTTTCGTTAAGTTTAACTTAAGTGATAGCTAACGAGACATGTTGGATATATGGCAAACACTTGTAAATTGATATATTATTTATTTTAAAATAAAAGTCAAGTGCCTCAAACATGTGTACTTTCCCTCTTTAAATTGTCCTAATAATATCCCTTCTCCTTCTCAATTCACAAAAAAACTCATGCTTCAAATTCACCTATCTACCATCTTAAAAAGGAAATATAAAAACCGATAGGAAGCAGGAGCATTATACCTACAAATTTTTTTATTACAATTTTATAATTGTTTAATCACAACAAAAAATTATATAACGATTCATCACTTCTAAGTGAATTTTATATTGAATTGTACACAATTTTAAATCATGATCGAGTAATTATTAGTACAGCAAGTGAATGTGAGTAATTGTATTTGAAAAAAACATTTAACAGTAATAACTATGACATGTTGTACAAAATGATCTCATTTTGTTTAAGGATGACAATATTACGAGGGTTTTTTATTTGAATATTGATAAAAAAAGAATTATTGATCAAGATGTCAAACATCTTAAAATATTTATCAAAATGCTTCAGTTTTTGACCCGTTGGGAAGTCGTCATATCATATGACGACTTCCCAACTGTAAAATGCAATTTATTTTTCTTTTTGCAAATGAAGCACAGAAGTCACCATATCATATGGCGACTTCTGTGCTTCATTTGCAAAAAATTTTTACAATTTGAGCAAGGGAAGTCGCCATATGATATGGTGACTTCCCTTGTTCTTTTTTCTATTTTTTTTGGTTTTATTTGTAAATTTTATTATAATTATATATAAAAATAAAAATTTCATTAATTTTATTTTTTATAAGCCTAAATAATTTTTTTTTATAATATATTTTTTATATATATAAAAAATAAAAATATATATAAAATTTTGAAATTGATCTTTTGGTACAAATGATGGGATTTATCAGCATATTGAACAGTCTCAAAGGATTGGATTTATCAGCAGAAAAATGGAAATCAGATTCAACAGTTTTAAGGATGGGATATATCAGTAGATTTTTGCTGAGTCATTAATCAGTTTTTCAGTCAATGAAGAGTTTGTAGAAAAATGGGAATCAGATTCAACAGTTTCAAAGGATGAGACTTATCAACTGAAAAATGAGAATCGGATTCAACAAATTTTCACCATATTTTACTCAATAAACCATTATAAATATGATATTTCCTTTCTCATTCTCTCCTCATTCTCAATCTTAGTTGTTATTTTCTGGTGTTAGTGATAATACCTTGTCATTCTCATCTTTCTCTACTTCTTATTTCTTTTGCTGAGTGATAACACCTTCATTCTCATCCTTCTAACTTTCATTACTACACAACATGAGCAACAGAGTGGTCGCATTGGTCTATTATAATGGCCAAATTCATAATACTGATGAAGGTGCTACCTTTGACTGTGAACGTCCTAAAAGCTTTCGTGTTGGTGAAGACGTCACATTAGAGGAACTGAAGGTGATAATTCATACAAAAATCAAAGCTTCAGAGATTAAGTATAAGCTTTCTCTTTCTATTGGTGAAGGATGTGTCTGATATAAGACTTTTCCACTAGAAGATGATGATGATGTAAAAGGAATGTTTCATGCTCACGAGACATTTCAAAATGTTGGTGTACTTGAGTTATATGCTGACATTAAGGATTGTGGGCTTCCAGAAGATGATGATTCTCAGCCGTTGTATGATGTTCCCACTTCATACAACGCTTCCACAGAAGAAGTGTCATCTCAAGCTACAACGTTTCATAATTCATTTTCTCACCAACAATTCCTACTGCTCTGGATGATATGCCAGATGGTGATGATCCTGTTCAGTCATATAGAGCTCATGGTGAATATATTGGTGACTTTAGTGAACAAAAAGAAGAGTATACTGAATTCGCAAATGACAGTGATGAGAGCAATGATTCTGACCGAGACGTTGGCCTTGTTATCAACACTTATGGAGTTCTTCCCTCTTATGAGCCTGCATCCCATATGCGAACCCTGGATTTGGATGCAATGCAAGTGCCAGAATTTTCTGAATATGGTCATACATTTGCTGCACCTTTGAGTTGGAATCCATCTACAGTTGATCTCTATGTTAGGTTACAATTTCCAACGAAAGAGGCTGTGCTTTCAGCTATTAAGCACTACAACATCAAAAACTCTGTAGATTACAGAGTTATTGAATCCGAGCCAACCAAATATCATGGAAAGTGTCCAATGTATGGGAAAGGGTGCAATTGGAGAATAAGGGCAACATTCATGAAGAAAAAACAAGTATGGGAGATTAGAAAATATAATGGACCTCATACTTGCACATCGGGAAGAATTTCACAGGATCATTGCAAATTAGATTCTAACATGATCTGTTCATGCATTCTGTCATTGGTCCAAGCAAATCCGGAGATTTTCGTTTTAGTTTTGATCGTTAAGATGCGAATCTAATATGGATACATCACTTCTTATAGGAAAGCATGGAAAGCAAAGCAAAGCAATTATTCGAGTCTTTGGCGATTGGGATAAATCGTACAATGATCTATCTAAATGGTTGGGTGCAATGCAACATTTCGTTCCTGGTACAATTGTGGAATTGCAAACGGTACCTGCATATCACGGTGATCCACTGGTCTAAGATAAGAGAATATTCCATTGACTCTTTTGGACATTTAAGTCGTGCATTGAAGGTTTCCGTATTGTAAACCTATTGTGCAAATAAACGGTACATTTTTATATGGAAAATACAAAGGAACATTGTTCTTAGCTATTGCACAAGATGGCAACCGAAATATACTACCAATTGCTTTTGCCATTGTGAAGGGTGAGACAGCGGAGGCTTGGTCCTTCTTTCTAACTAATTTGACTACACATGTGACAACACAACCTGGCATATGCTTGATGTCTGATTGACATGAATCCATCAAAGCTGCAATCAGACGCCATGGTAGTGGATGGAATCCTCCAAATGCATACTATATGTACTGCATTCGA
Source organism: Fremontodendron californicum (assembly GCA_030761205.1). Taxonomy (NCBI): domain Eukaryota; kingdom Viridiplantae; phylum Streptophyta; class Magnoliopsida; order Malvales; family Malvaceae; genus Fremontodendron; species Fremontodendron californicum. The sequence goes on from JAULJL010000029.1 coordinate 17,369,065, forward strand.
CACATTGTAGCTAACTTCATGAAGAGGTTTAACAGTAAAGAATTGCGTCGACAAATTGTCAACATGGGTATGGAATCGGATCATAGTTATTTTATCTCTTATATTTCCTTTAATATATATAATAATACTGAAATTAATAAGTTTTTTATTTTTATTTTATTAGGATACGAGTTGAGACGATCCCATTTTCATTGGATGTATGAGATTTTTCGTGGAGAAAACGCAGAGGTGGCTAATTGGCTTGATAGGATCCCCAAGGAGAAGTGAGCCCAATCATATGATGAAGGAAGACGCTATGGGCATATGACAACCAACCTAGCTGAATCTATCAATTCAGTGTTGAAGGGGACGCGCCATCTTCCCATTATTGCTTTGGTGCAGGCAACATATTATAGGTTGGCTGAACTTTTTGTTAAGATGGGCAACAAGCAACAAAGAATGATCGAGAGAGGGCACACATACTGTGAAACAGCCACAATGTTAATGCAAGAAAATTGTAAGAAAGCTAACTCCCACTCGGTTCGTAATTTTACGCACGCAAATCAATCTTTTTTGATTGAGGAGTTACTTGACCCACAAGAGGGAGTTGCTGCAATAAAGTACAAAGTAAATCTTAGTGAGATGTGGTGTGACTGTGGGAAGTTTCAAGCACAAAGGTTCCCTTGTTCACATGTAGTTGCTGCTTGTTCACATGTAGTTGCTGTTTGTGCACATGTCAATGTAGATTGCATGCAATATATGGACAATGTCTATAAACTTGACACTATATTTAATGTTTATAGGCATGAGTTTGAAGCAGTTGCAAATAAGGTTATTGGCCTCAATATAATGGACCAGAAGTGTGTCCCAATCCAGAAATGCGAAGAGCTCCACATGGTCGGCCAAATCAAGTCGTATTCGTAATGAAATGGACCTCAGGGAGAAAGGCCAACCAAAACGTTGTGGATTATGCAGAAATGAAGGTCATAGCCGTCGAAAATGTCCTTATCCATCTGGCACATCGGGGGAGAGTTCGCATCAAAAATGAACTAATTACATGTTCTGCACCTGTAATATTTACATATTTCATAATATTTACATATTTCACATTCCATGTTATATGCTGATTTATTCTTATTTATCATTACATTCTTATTTATCATTTTTAAATATTTAATTAAAAAATATTAAATTTAGAATATTAAATTTTTATAATAAGAATTTTTAAATTTTTTAAAAAGTTAAATAAAAAAACTATATAAATTTAATAAATAAAAATTTATAATATGCTTTTTAAAAATTTTTATATAAATTTAATAAATAAAAATTTAGAATATGCTTTTTAAAAAATTTAGAGAAAACACCATAATAGTTCTAACATCACTTCCTAAGGAACACATGAACATAAAACTGCAACACCAGTAAAAATTCTCCACAAATCAATGGAAGCTCATAATCATTTGTTTCAAGGCAAAAACTCATGCATAATTTCATCTGACTTTTGTCTATTTTGGTCCCACCCTTTATAAAAGACAGGTTTTTCTCGTCCAAATCAAGTCATGCTTAGCCCTGCCTTTACTTGTTGCTTACCAAACCCCAGCTACAATAGCTCAATTGGTGCGAATTATCATATGAAACTTCTTATCCTTGTGTATGAAAAAATACCATTCACATGTATGAAATTTAATTTTTATATTTAATTAAAATATATTAAATTAAAAAATAAAAAAAAAAGTTGTTGAGAAGATATGGCGACTTCCCAACAATGTTACAAAAAAAAGTAAAAGAATAACACTGGGAAGTCGTCATATCATACGGCGACTTCTCAGTGAGTTTTAATTTTTAAATTTTTTTTAAAAAATAAAATGTGAAGTTGGAAAGTCGCCATATCATATGGCGACTTCCCAACGGATAAAAAAATCAGCGTATTTTGATATATAATTGCAAAATGTAAGTAGTTTGATACTTAAAAAAAAAAATCAATATTTTGATAAATTTGCCTATTATGAGACACATTATTTTAAGTCACATTAATCTTATATATCCTTTTAAATCTTAGTTCTACTCTTATATCTAATTGTCTCAACAACTTGTTTTCTAATTTGCTAAAAAGAAAACCAATATTCCATATCAACCTCTTTGAAATAAACAAAAAGAAAAAAGTAACAAAAAAATTTGACATCAATTAAGATAATAGCTTAGATTAGCTCCTTGAATAAATGATTATTACATACTTCTTAAAAGATTTTTGTTTTATAATGTGGTCGATATATTTTTAAGTTTTGTTTGAATTTAATTTTTTTTCGAACGATTTAGAAGATGAATGCTCTCACATCAGTTTATTGCCTTAAAAATTTTATTCTCTTTACAAGAAAATGAAACTTTTTTTTTATATTGAATTAACACATGGTTTCCTTTTTTAGGAGAATTACACAAAACTACAAAAGAAATAATATTTGCTTTCAAAAAGAAAAAAGAAAAAAATAGCATATAAAATCAAAAGGGTATTTAGGGAAACCTAAGAGATATGGTAATTTAGAAAGAATGAAAGGGGTAATAGAGGAATCATAGCTGACTAAAGACTAAAAGTACACAAATAGAAGCATACGTTCCCCTTCTCGTATTCAACTTTCTCTCTCATTGGCCCAAAAAAAAAAAAAAAAAATTTCTCTCTCTCTCTACAAAGACTTGGCCTTCGGCTAATTGGCTTGCCCGTTGGCTTTGGCCTTTGCTTTGCTTTGATTTTTTTTTTCTCTCTCTACACCAGCAGCTCCACCACCCTTTCATAGAAAAAAAATGGGCTTTCACTCCAAAAAAAGTTTAACATAAAAACAAACAAAACAAAAGGTGGTAGATGCATGAGCCACCACGACAACAAGACCAGCACCAGCTTCTTAAAAACACTCTTCTCTTCTTTCACCATCTTCCTTCCTTCCTTTACCAACAAAATCCTGAATTTTTTTTACCCTTTTTTGTTTTTTTACCAGATTTTAGTTTTAACCTTAAAAAAACCTGTCTTTCTCTCTCTTTTTCTCCTCGGTTTCTACGCTGTGTCAACCACCACCTTTTCTTTCTCTTTCTCAGGTACCAAACAAATGACAAAAACAATGACTTTTTTTTTTTTTCTCTTCTTTTAATTATTTACCGTCTTCTTTGTAATGGGTGGTTTTTGCGGTTCCTGGTCATGGAGTCATGGCCATTTTTTGCTTTGATGAGCTTGAAGGCTTTGGCTTTGTGGGTTTTCTTTTTCTCTTTAATTTTTGTGTGTTTTGGGGTTGGTTTTGTGTTTTGTCCTTTTTTCACTGCCTCTGGCTTCCATGAAAGGTGGTAGGTTGGTGGGGTTGACTTATTTTGCACGGAGAGATAATGGGATTTTTGTTAGGCAGACTTATTGGACAGCTTTGTTAGTTTCATATGATGAAAGTTTTGGCTTTAGATGAATTTATCTTATCTCATCTTTTTTTTTTTTTACATAAAAAATTACGGCCGAGCTTTATGTCACCTTGCTCCCTTATCCGGAGCCTCGTTAACTTTTAGAAGTGAATACCATTTCACCTGAATAGGGGGTGACTAAAAACTTTTCATGGGATTTGCATTGGTTTGTTCATATTATTCTCTAATTATATTTATGAATGATTTCTGTTTCACCAGCATCAACTCTGTTGTCTTATTTTAGAAATCTAATCCGTACATGGGATTTAGCGCTTGCTTGTCTATGTAGCATTATTGAAATCAAACATACGTGATGATGATGAACATAGTTGTTTTTCAGCCAACCGAATTCTGTAAGAAGCACTTGCGGTTGACATTAATATTTGATAACAAAAAGTTTATTAACATCTGGGAATTTCACTTGGCAATTCCATTTTCCTTGAAGTTCTTTCTCTAAATTGCTTAGGTGAATCAGATTACTTGCATTGACTATTTGACTCATAGTTTTGATGGCCTTTCTTGTTTCTGTTGACCTTTTTCTCCTTTTGCTATATAACTACGATAGGTGATATCTTGTTTACTTATCTTATGTCTCTCGGCCTTCTGTTTGTATTATATTCTTCTTTAATGTTTTTCATTTTCAAATTGTTTAATCCACTTCGAACTCGCCCATCTTTGGTAATCTTAGGAGCACATACACAGGGATAAATGCAAAGGACGATCAACTAAACCATTGTTCACTGATTAAAGGATTGCCAACATGGTGAGCTTACGCAGACGCAAGCTCCTGGGACTCTGCTCTGGTAAACTTTAGTTGAAATGTACTTTATATTGCATAATTAATTGCTTCTATTGATAGCAATGAATAGGAACATTTACTATATATTGTTATGTAAAATGTGTCCTTCAATTCTTTGCTTTTGTGTTTTTTAGGATAAGTTTGTTTGACTGAACTACGGGTTACTTTGACTGTAATCAAACAAGTTCGAAATTGTGATTGAATAATTTCATTCACCAAGTTTGGTGACCTTTTGTAGGGAAGAGTACCTTTTTGACTCCACTTCCTAGATTTTTTCATAATGGAAATGCTCCTGAAAATTCAAGTCAGAATTCAAAATCAATCAGTGTGCATCCCATGCCCTCAGATTCCGTCAACCATATGCATGGGGTAAGAATGCATTATTAATCAGTTGATCAGATATAGTACTAAATGGTTTCACGGTTTTACTTTGACTTCTTGGTTGCGTTGCTATGAGTTTGATTTGTATTACTATTTCTTTTACCATTTTGTATGAACTTAGCAGCTTGCAGAGATTCTTTTTATCTTTTTTCACTTGGGTTAGGGATTCTTGCCTTAATAATGCCTACTGATTTATGTCAAATTATTGACCACTTTGACATATTTATCAGTATCCAACATTTTCAATCACAAGCATGCATAGAACGCACAAGAGTTGGGCTGGGGGTGTCAGATTCATTATGTGTTCTTGAAAAATAAAAAATAAAAGAGAGGAAAGGAAAGGATATATCATTATGGATCTTCAATCATAGTTCATTTCTCCCTTCTTTTAATCCTCTGCCAATCTTAAACTGGTCTTGTAACTTAGCTTTGTCTGTAATTATATATTTACTGGCGTGTTTTCCAAAATATAATGATTCTAGGAGTGAGTCATTTCACCCCCCTTTGTCCACAAAAAGGGAAAAAGGAAAGGCCATCTGTCATTATGGAAGAATTTCTTCTCCTCCCTTATCGCAGATCTTCTTTGGTTCCATATTTTAAGAAGGATTGGTAATATGCAATAATGCAAACATGATAGAGTGTATCCTTAGTTGATAATTACTGACAGAGATTACATTTATCTTCATCATTGTTTTTCTATCTGTATTTTCATGGCAGCCGGTGATCACAACTGCATCTTTTCATGTGATTGGCCAATGTTCATGGTTGGTATAGTAGTTATAGTTATGTGAATATCCAAGCTATCTGTTGGTGGCATGTGTGGTTATGTTATATAGCAGTGAACTAAAAGGTGGATCCATTAGAAAAAGCAGGACATGGTCTTGACTTGCGATTGATAGAAAATATGCAAATGGTAATGATGGTATCTTTTTTCTGTGTATGCTACTAACTTTTGATGCTTGGTTAGTCCATTGCATCCTGGGGCACCCATTCTTATTAAAAATATTTGTTTAACCTATCACGGTTCCTTTTTGAGCAAGAATCACAGGGTAAATAGTCAGTTGTCAATTAAAATGGTATTTAAGTGCCCCCGTATTTAGCATACTGGAACTGTACTCTTGATTCAGAGTCGCTTTAACTTTATAAGGTAAAAAAGTGCATTGCAGAATCTGTTTTATTGTTTGTGTAAACCCTTTCTGGAATTTTAATTCAAATTTTTTTGTTGTTGCTATTTTTGAGTTTATTTAATTGGCATGCATCCAAATGAAATTTCTTTGTAAATGTATTAAACGATTCAGGTTTTCAATGTCATGATAGATAAATACTAAGTGGCATGTACTGTTCAATTTCTGTTTTTTACTAAACACTTACATGTAACTATTTGATGCTGTTTCTCAGAAAAGCATTGCTAAGGTTGGCTCTGGATCGCCAAATGTTTCCGGTTCTGGTTCATCAAAAGAGCATCATTATCAACCTTTTCCAGGTTTGTCTCTTTGGAAACATGTGTTCCATATGTTTGTTAATATTGATAAAGCTGGAAATTTTTTACTTGTTTATGCTTGGTGTTAGTCTTTCCTTCCTTTCTCCCCCACTCCTCCTCTCTCTCTAACTTTTTTTTCTCTTTGCATGTCTATTTTTAGTAAGATAGAAAATGAACAAAAAATATAGTGCCTCTCTCTCACTTCCTCTGTCTCTTATGCATGTACAAAACACATATAAATTAGGTAATTTTAAAGAAATAGAGAAATTGTATGCTAGAAGGAACTGAGGCATGGGTGGAAGTATGACATAATAAGGTGCTATTACAACATAGAAAATGGGGGATTGATTGATGCAACCAATCGCATTTTGCATGATATTTATTTAGGACCTTTAATATCAGCAACTCCAATTCAATGGAAAAAAGCTGTTTTTGCTGTCTGAGGTTGTATTCAACTATGGGGTTGTGAGGTTCAACTAATAATTTGGTCAGAAATTTCTCATAATGTTTACCTAAACTAGAGTTTCCTCATTCTTAAATTACATTTCAGTGGTTGATTTTATTTTTATGATCATAAAACATTGTTCCAGACAAGAATGCATGTCTTGGAATTTATTTAATTAGGATTACTTTGAAAATTTGTGTATTTTAAGATGATATTAACGGGTTTGCAGCTTATCAAATTCCATATGCACTGATCAGAAAAAAGTAAATTGGCTGGCTATATGTGCTCTTTTGGGATTAATGGAACCCTAGCCTATGTTGCTCTGACTCTTCATTTTTTGAAGTATCCGTGTCCGAACACGTCCGGACATGGGTTTGGGGATATGATCCTCCAAGGACCCTCCAAATACATGAAAATCTTAGAAAAAATTGAACATATCCGTGGTCGACACTCACTTATACTAGCTTATACCCGTGTCCGACACACCCGAGTCCGAGTAACATAGACCCTAGCATTTGGAAATACTAGCTTATACTCATTAATGGGTTTTATGTCGTGGTTGTTTACTGTTCCTCCATGTTCAGATTCAAATGGCTAGAAAGAAGTGCATCCCTTATTTGCATTTATGATTCTAAAGCCTGGATTAATATTGCAATGGTTTATGTTCCGCAGATTATGCTAAAACACTCCAAAAGCTTAATTCTTCCCTCCTGCCCTTTACTCTCTTGCATACCGTTCTTGCCTCTCACTAATTGTTTTGTGTATCCCAGATTTGAGGCTAGCGTATAAGCTTTATCTTTGTGCAAAGGAAGAAAAATAAAATTATTGCACGACTTGTTCGTCATAGTTTCATAGTTTTGACATCATTAGTTCAAGCATGGCAGTATGGTAAACTACTGTCTAGAGAATAATTTTGTGAAATGATTTGATCTGCAGATATTTAATGTGCAAAATTGGGACTGTTTTATCGTATGTATTAGAATCCTGTTGACGTGTGAGTTTTCGACTTTTCTTTTTATCTTCTCTTGGGGATATATTAGAGTGCTGCTTGTGATAAATGACATGTTTGACATAAATACATAAGCAACTTGAAGAAGAGACAGTTTTTTTACCCCTTTTTGTTGGTTAGAATAAAGAGGAAAAAAATATATCTCAGAACTAAGTTCATGCCATGGTGCTTCCAGATAAAACACGTCATTACTCATCAGCAACAAAATCTGATGCTGCGAGCCGTTTTAATTTTTACATTTTTGACTGATGCCCATGTACAATGTTATTATCTGTAGCGCAACCAATCAAACGCAGGAAGCGACACAGGAGGAAGCATGTTCAAAACCAAGAACCATGTCTAATGAGGGGAGTATACTTCAAAAACATGAAATGGCAGGCCGCCATAAAAGTTGACAAGAAGCAGATTCACTTAGGGACTGTTGGTTCGCAAGAAGAAGCTGCCCGTTTATATGACAGGTAATAAGTTGGCTTTTTATCTTGCTTGTAATGATTGCTACTACAAATTTGTCCCGAAACTCTGATCACTATTTGTAATACAAATATTATTGTTCAGTAGCATGAAGTATGAAGATCGGATAGCTTGATAACAAAAAACTTAAGCTTTATTATATATATAGTAGTCTGATAAGAACATTGATTTGCTGAAAGAACAAGTCTTAGTTATGTTGATAAGATAGACTAATGGATTTTGAAACTCATTGGTAGATATTTTTATCTGTAGAGCTGCTTTCATGTGTGGAAGGGAGCCCAACTTTGAGCTTTCGGAGGAGGAAAAGCAAGAGCTTAGGAAATTCAAGTGGGACGAGTTTCTGGCATATACTCGCCGTTCAATTACCAATAAAAGTAATCCTTTCTTTATTATGGTTTCGAACCTTATTATCTCGGCTTTTATGATATAATAATAAATATTAAATAGGTTTATTTTAAATGAATGAGTATTACAGAATACAAGCAAAAGCTTGGGGTTGGACCAAAGAAGAGGTCTGAACCTGCAGCAATAGAGAACAGTGATTGGGACAGCAAACAAGGAGTCAATAGCTTCTCAGCTTCAGAAGAGGTAGGTCCAGACTCTTCAGCCTCATGAAAAAATAATGGTTTGAAGAGTGAGGCTGAATAATCTGGTTTATAGTAATTAAATTCTAGTTGCAGGGTCTCCATTTTTGGGGTGTATAAAAGGCCTCTAATTAAATGCCAAGCAATATATAGATCTCATTTATCTTCTGGTAAGCAGATATCTATAGTTTTTTAACCCTGTAATAAGTGGTAAATATTAGTTTCATGATCATCACCCTGATCATGAATCAGCCATTGTTGTTAGACAGATGAAAGGCATGCAAAGATAGAGTGAGTGCCTTCAATTTGTTTTTCCCCCCAAGCAGAACCCAACCCTGAACTTGTTTTTCAGGCCATTGTTGCTGTCCATGTAACTGCAAAATATGCTTGAATGCTCGAACAACTTTGTTTCCAAGAAGCATTGAAATCCTTCCTAGTTACAGTTATTATGCCTATTGTACTCTTTTATTTCTATGGTTCCATCCTATGTTATCCGAATTGGGAGATGAATGTCGGATACGAATATATTCGATTTTTAATTTTTTTTTTTAATATATTTGGAAGATTATATTTCATACCTATATCTAAATATGAATCGGATACAAGTTTCGAACATGAATATTTAAAGAAAAAGAAAAATCCGAGTGTTTCTTGCCCTGCTCAGGTGGCCCTGTATTTGAAATTTCTGTGTTAAAGCATGAAATTTGACTCAAATACTTGTTGAAGTGTCACTAATCATATAAAAAAGGCACTCAAGTGAAATTTGTTGTTATATTAATATTATGAGTTAATATATTTTTTATTTTAATTTCATTATTTTAAACAAAAAATAAAATATTTTATGAAATATTTAATTAATACAAATAGTAAATTTTATCATTATATTTTTAATTTTGTTGAATTTTGAAAGAAAAAAAATTACTCAATTAAAATATTTTACAAAATAACAAAATATTTATTAATGTAAATGATAAATTTTTATCAATTTTCTTATTTTATGTAAAAAATTTACAAAATTAAAAGTATTAAATTGAAGTACAATAATAAAATAAAATATTTATTTATAGTAAAGTGACAATTGATTTCAATTCCAATAAAAAGATAGTATTTTTTTTTTAATTTTGTTTCTACTAGGACACTTTATTTAAAAAACCCGAGCTTCACTTCGAGATATATATAATTTAGATGTAATTTTTTAAATGATCAAAATAATTTTAAAAAAGTTTGTCTTTGTCTTACATGTATTACTGTAAAAATGCTTTATAATCATATAAAAAAAAATCAATATCTCAAAAATAGTAATAAAAGAAAATTTTATTATAATTGTCACTTTATAAAAACAATATATATATATATATATATATAACTCAACTATCAACCTTATAAATCACTTCAAAAAAAAAAAACTATAAACTTATAAATCAAAATCCAAAATCAAATAAACAAATTCACATTCAACTAAATGTTACCAACATATCTATACATAAATTAAAGAAAACATTTTTTAAAAATCATTTTTCGTGAAACAAATAAATTTTAAATTTAATTTTTAATAAAAATATAAAATTTTAGGTCTGAAATACTACCCAAAAGAAACCCAATAAATCTCTGGGTTTTGGGCCTTTCCTTTCCTTATAAATATAACAGGTCTGGATCCGACCCAACATAACTCTAGTCTCTTCTAGTTTGTAAATTGGCGACTCAGACAATTAGTTTTAATTTTATTTACAGACCCAAAAAAAAGACGCAAATTGTTGGTCATTCATCAAATCTCCCTGGAAATGAACTCAACAAACTGAACTCATTGAACCCAGAAAAGTTCCAAACTAAAAAAATGGAATCACCAAACCATCAAGGAGAGTCCCCATCATCATCATCATTCTCCGAGGACTGGCGGCATCGAATATTGATTCCTACGATCCTTGCAGGTCTTTTGACTTTTTTCCTCTCTCAGCTAAAGCTTTGGGTTTTTTTTTTTTTTTTACTTTTTATTTATTGAAACATCAGGATTCATGAATCAATTGGTTGGTTTGGATGTGGTTTTTTTTTTTTTTTTTAAAAAAACAGGGGTTGCTGGTGGAGGAGTTGGGTTGGTGTCAAAGCATCGAAAAGTCCATGGCCTCGCTAATATTTCAGCTACTTATGCCACTAATTTCGCTATTGTCACCGGCTGCTATTGTGGTATATCCTTCCCTTCATTACTATTAGTTTCAGGCTATCAGCTTATGTAAGTACGTAACTGCAAGTGATCAGTAATTGTTAAAGCCAAATCTTTGTTTTTTCAATTGTAAATTAGCCCCAAAAAAATGTTACATTATACTGTAATTTCAACCATAATTTGAATACAAGTAAAACCATGAGTTTCATTATCTATAACCCATGTTACACGGACTCTTCATTTTCCCTAAAGTATCCGTGTTCAACCTTATGTTCGACACATATTCGGACATGAGTATGAGATATGATCCTCCAAATATATGGGAAAACTATAAAAAATTGAGCATACCCGTGTCGGATACATACTTGTATCCGACGCTCACCCCCGAGTCCGGGTAACATAGTCTATAATAACCACATTTTTAGTATTTAATTCTTCCAAAATATTGCTCTCTTTTGCATCTAAATGCAGCTTTAAGAGCAACAATCAAAAGAGTCTTACAGGAATTCCTGCTACTAATTTTATGCAATTGGTTGTGATAATGGGTCATATTTTCTTTAGTGGCTTCATTTGTTCTCGTATATAAATGCAAGTCATAATATAAGTTTGCTTTGATCTTTCGGAATAAACAATGAGTTGTTTGTGCCGAACTCACTTTGTGTGCAATATTTTTCCATGACAAAGTCGTTAATGGAAGTGATGTAGGTGAAAAAATTGAAGTAACTTGGGTGATCCGCTACTTAGAAAACTATGCGGATGTTTGACACCACGGGGCGATGCGGTGGGAGGGATTCAACTACGGTAGAGTATCATATTTAGGTGTTTAGACCTTGGAAGTTTGGTTTGATGCCTTGATGTAATTACTGTTAGGGAGTTTGTTCGTTCTCATCTTGTCATAGTCATAAGAATCAGGAAATCATTCTCTTCTCCATAACATAACTCAGTACCATATCTAGGCACACTGCATCCATTTCTCATGGTTATGTCTGAGTTAGCATCATAATGCTGAATGCTGACTCCATTCAAGAAAAAGCCTATAGCATGGATACTGAGAACTACTAAATTTTTTTCATTCTTGGTTTGTAGTAGTGTTATTGGATAAAAATATGTTACTGTGAAGGTAAATGCAACTTTTGACTTATATGAAAATCGTAGATTTTTATGTTAGCAAATCAACCTAGGTTGATTCTTCTAGTAGGTAATGCTCCAAAAAGCAATTTCATGGATTGTGTATTCTGCATTGGGAAATGCATATAACTTATAACAGGCCTCAAATACTTTAACTGTAAATTGAGACCCTGCTCCTTGCACCTTTTTCTTCTTTTTAATCTGGCCATTTACATCGTCATTGCAAGAACACATGCCTTCCCCATGTTGTCTTCTGCCATTTTCCTGCCTCGCTGAGGCTAACTTGATTTTTTTCTCGAGGAAACGGAAGGCAATAGGAGATATAGGCTTTTGCCACCAGGCAGATTCAATAGTGGATGCTTTGGTAATTGGTATCCACAGCACCATATTTCTTGCAAACTGTTACTTCAGTTGGAAAATGTATAATACCTTTAATTTGGCAGGAGCACGTGAATTTGTAAGAGCTACTCGTAAAACAGGACCTGATGATCTACTGAATTCTGCAATTGCTGGATTTGGTACTGGTGCTATACTGGGTCGTTTTCAAGGTAAAGTTTTGTTGGTCTCTCTCTCTCTCTCTCTCTCTCTCCATGTGCTTGTGTGCTTCTGCAAGTTTGGATGAGTATGTCTGCATCACTACCCCAGGTGTCTTAAGCACTTTAAGTGCAAAAATTGCTTGATTGTCACCTTTATCATCCCTCATGATGTCTTTTTTAAAAGGTTTATTCTTTGGCATTTTAGGTGGTCAATCTGGTGCTTATCGCTATTCACTCATCTTTGCTGCTGTTGGAACGGCAGTGGACTTTGCTGCACTTAAGTTAAGACCTAAATTACGCCACTTCAGTGAATATATGTTTGACAAGAATAGTGGTTCGTTGAAGTTGCCAGAATGGTCTCCTATACAAGTGCTTGATGAAGAAGCCCTTGCTGCAAAACAAGGTCGAGAAGAAAAACTGTATGCACAAAGAAAAACTCTAAGCAAAGAAGAGTCATGAGGGTGGACTATGATTCATGCATCTTACTCTTTAGTGCTTATATAATTATCAATAATAATGTTTTTTGATAGTGCTAGTTCAACTGTTTGGCAGCAAATATTGCCTTTGCTGGGGATTAAGTTATTGTCCCCCTCCCTCTCCTTTGTCTAAATTTGTTCTAATGAACTTTTTTGAGAATGATTTTTACGTCTTTGTTTGCTTCATTTTTGAAGATCACAACCAACATTTCTCTACGAAAATTTGCATGGGTTATGTTTTCCCTGTTTGGAATATAACTTAGACTACAAACTTCCGTCAGTTTTGCCTTGGACTATGATTGCAACTTGCTGGTGGGTTGCCAATGGAGTCCCCGACTGTCGTCTTCCTCATTGAGGGAAATGAACCCTTTGGGGTGAGGCATTTGTACATTCCATGATTCCCCCAGTATGCCCAATGCTTTAGTAATCACGGTTGTTACAGCCAATATTTTACAGGGCTGTCATTTTTCATAATATTCTCTGTTTACATTAGCTGTAATTTGGGACTGAACATCTTTCAATGATCAAAAAAAGAAAAACAAAATAACATTCTTCACTTTCTGCAATATTTGAGATATCTGAAAATTTCTAACATTTCTCTTGACTCTTGAGCATCTCTAGCTCTTTCTTATTACTGGTATGTGATGCTTCCTCCAAGCTGAGGGGTGACCATTCTGTTAAAGAATCCCTGAGGAGGTTGAGCCTCTGCAGTTTCTACATGATGGTTTAATCCATCATATTGAAGACGTGGTCTTTTCCTAGATTTCTCCATCAAATTGGATGATTCCGTCATCGCGCCTAAGCAGGGCAAGCTGAAGCCTTCATTGTCAACATCTAAGCACTGTTGTGTGTTTCCTTCTTGAAGGTAGGCTTTGTTATTATCAGCAAAAGTTGAATTCAATAACTCACCATCTTGTGTGTTGGTGATATGTTGATTTTGAATCCGATTAGAGTTATTAGTTGCTTTTGGCTCTGCTAATAACTCATCTAGTGACAATACATTATCGTATAACAGTTCCTGAAACATAGACAAAAACAGCTTAGTTCTTTGTATCTTTCTTATAATCTCTGCATCAATAAATGATTAAGAAACATAGATTTTACCGTTGGAATTAAATCCTCATAAGCAAGATACTCTAAGTTAGAAGGCACTTCGAAGCCTGCAGCTGCAACAACTATACTATGTTGATTGCTTCTTTCTGTAGGGACAGTTTCATCATAGTAAGTCAGAATTGAATTGCAAGACACATCGTCCTGTTCAATGGTGCTATACAGATTTTGAATCCTATTATTGTCGTCTTCGGGTCCATTTCGATCCGTCGACACCTCTTTAAGGTGTAAGGGTCCCTGAATTCAGAGAAATAAGAATTAGTTTTAGATAGTCATCATCATCCACACGGATAAATGATTAAGAAATTTCGAATCAGGCATCTTACTTTTGGAATTGCATCATCTACAACATGATTTATGAAATTAGATGATAAATTAGAGCCTTCATCCTTATTAACCATGTTATGTTGATTATTGCTTCTTCCTCCAGCATACGTCTCAATGCTGCTGCGAGGATTATGAACATTGTCATGGTCGTTAGATGCTTCTGGCTCACTTGACCCATTAGGGTCTAGAATGTCCTGATCATAGTTCATAGAAAAATAAACAGTAGCTATGAATATGCTCATCATAATCGACATAGAAAACCGAATGAAGAGAAGAAATATATTCTCATAAAGCACTCTAACCTTTGATATTGCATTGTTTGCTACATGATTTTCTAAATTAGAAAGAGAATGCTGATTTGGTTGATCAGCTTCACTACTGGAAATATCAGCCTTTTTCTTCAGTTTACAAAGTTTGAAAGTTTTCTACACAAATTAAAGGACAAAAAGATCTGTATTATTGAGGTGTATGTAAACAAAATATCAAACATGTCTTGTTGAAACTTTAGAATGCCAAAGGAAAAACAGATTTGCAATCATTTCAGATAACTTAGAGCAGTAATTGAAGCTATCCGTGAGATACCATTACCAGAATTCTTTGTGTCAGGACCTATGAGCCAAGGGACAGTCTCTATGGGGCGTAAGCCTCCTATATCCCAAATTGGGGAGCATGAAGTAAATGTATAGTCTAAAATTCAAAATCCTATGCAACAATCTTAAAAGATACAAGGTACTTTCTCAAATGAAAATACAAGCCATAGGCTTCAATCATTCAAATAACTTGCATTTGCAGTCGTCCATAAAATAACAAAGTATAAAGATGCAAAGCTAACCCATATTTGTGATGCAACAGTACCCATATTTTCATCATCATCAAAGGAAAGAAAAAAAAAAGAAAAAGATTCAAAGCTAAAGCAAAATATTGATGCAGTGAAGCTCATGAATGAATATAAAAGAATTAAAGATACATATATGGTAGCATGCGATTGATCACTTACTTGGTCAGAATCAGTTGCCTTAGGCGTACCCTTGAGTTCGTACTCATGCATAACCCAAGAAGTTTTGTTTTTGATCTTATCATTACATTGACCTTTATAGAAAACCAAAGTCCTCTTGCTGCCAATCTCCACTCCAGTGTCGAGATTAATTATTTTACGAGCATTGCCTGTAGGTTTCCAATACCCTTCCATGGTGGTCCTGCTAATTAGTTTACTATTACGATACTTGTATTTTGGTGAGTACATGAAATACCACAATCGATCCTTAGTCTGCAAACTCGAACGCCCTGAAAGATAAACACACATATTTAACAAAAATGGGTATATGAAAATGTTACAATATGTGCGATCTATGTTATCCGGATTCAAGATGAGTGTCGGATATATTTAATTTTTCTAAGTTTTTTCATATATTTGGATCATTGTTCAAGGCTTCAGTCCAGTGATAAAAATGCATTTCTTATTAAATAGTAGCATATATATGCAGGATTCAAAAGCAAAGAAAGAAACTGCTACAATATATGCAATAAATAAATAAAAAAAATTACCGGGTAATTCCCAAGGCTCCGACTCACAGATGTCTTGGACTTCAGCAATAACTTGGACAAGAGAATCATGGTCGAAGGTTTTGATAAGCAGATACTCGATGAGTTCTTCATCAGTTGGATGGAATCTGAAGCCCTTGACGAAATTCATTCTATTTCATGAGATTGCTAAAAGAAACTAGAAAAAGCTGAAGAAGATGATGATGAAACAAGAATGATTTATAAAGAGTTTAAGAGAGCAAAGGGAAAGTAGTGAGACAAGAATTTAATACTCTCTCTATATATAGATGCAGTGGTTACAAAACACTCCTCTCCTCTCCTCTCCTTGCTTGCTAAGTTGTAGTACAAAATATTCTAAGTGGATGCCACTAAACGTGTCAGATCTTGTGTAGTATTGCTTTTGTAATAGTTTTTTAAGTTAAGAATTATTTTATTTTTTTAATTATAAATGTAATATTAAATAGATAAAAAAATTAATTTTTATTATAAAAATTATAATTTAAAAAGTCAAATAAAAAAATATAATTTTTGAGCTCTAAAAATTAATTTTCGGATAGAATGATTATTATCTTCTTATCTCTGTATTTTTATTATTTAAAATATATATATTTTTTGATATTTTAATTTTTCACAATATTTTTTCACAATAACATTTAAAAATTTTAAATCACAATTTTTCATCATATTTTTTAAATACATTTTTTCAACCTATTTTTTTTTTTTAATTTAAGTTTTTTCAACAGTAATGTTAAATCAGCTCAAAATATTATCTAATTTCCAATGTTTACGTCAGAAGGCTTAGATCATCGCTACTTCCTGGCCAAGTCTGTGCTACTTACATGGGTGGTAGTATAGTCGAGCAATGATCAATATTCTAGTGACTGTAGCTTTTTTTTTTTTTTTGACATATGGAGTTTGAACTTTGGGTTTAATTTTGGATTATTATCAGGTATATCGTAGTAGATTTTTTTTAACTCCACAAACAGTATTCATACGCTTCCGTAATTTTTCCTACGATTTCTATTTTTTTAATCCGACCATCATATTTAATGTTCTATTCGCGTAGATCATGCACGTCGAGTTTCAAGTAAATTAAAAATGTTTAACTATTCGTTCTGACGTAAAAAACGTTCAACCATTAAATATATATTGAAATAAAAAGTATTCTCAATCGATATGATAGGGATATCGGATCGATTCAAAAATTTACGTGCACGAGAAGTACGATTATATTGTTAAATCCGACGGTCGGTTTGTAAAAATAGAAATCTTATGAAAGATTACGGAAGCGTGTGAACACCGCTTGTGAAGTTAAAAAATCCACTAACGATGTACAAGATAATAATCTTTTAATCTTTTAAGGAAAATAACAATTACGAGAACAAATTTAAATTGTTAATGTAGCCATTCAGTAATTAAAATGAATCTAGAATTGGTTCCTTACATAGGAATTTTGTTCAAATTACTTTTGCCTCAATATATTTATATAAATTTTAATATTTTAATAATTCATGTTATTTAAATTTTGATAAATTCATACATTCGTATTCGTATTACTTTATCATATTTTTAACTATTTTTTCATTGTCATATTTATATTATGTAAATGTATCATATTCAAAATTACACTTATATTATGTTAATGTATCATATTCAAAATTATCAAATATAACCTGAACTTGTTCGTAGTCAAAGTTTTAACCAGACCCCACTAACTATCCCAACTAAATTGTAGTTTCTTTATTATCTGCTACAGCCAACACTACAGGTACTCGATTCAGACAACTTCCAGAGTGCTTGACGCAGACTTTTCGCTTGTTTGCTTCATGATCCAACAAGGATCTCATATGCAGTTTCTAAAAACTGCTAATATCGTTATAATAATCTAAGCTGTAGATTCATATCAACCAAGCCACCAGTAGAGTTCACAAAGCAATCTCAAATGGATGTGAATACCGGCATATTAGTTATAAATTATGTTAGACTCTTCATTTTTTTTTTTAAATATCCGTGTCCGATGCATATCCGGATATGTGTATGAAAATATAATCCTTCAAGAACCCTCTAAATACATGAATATCTTTTAAAAAAAATTAAATATACCCATGTCAGGCACTCACACCCCAGTCCGAGTAACATAGGTTATAAAACAGTATAATTTCTAACAAGCATTGTTTCATTTCAAAAAAAGGCAAACAAAAAAATGAAAGCAATAAGTCTTAAGTCTGCCGTTCAGCTACATTTACCCAACAAGGCAGTTCAGAGCTCAAAGTGGGTGGCTCTCAAGAACAAGAACATTAGCATCATTTTCTACACTCTGCAAGCAACTTCTTTGACTTCCCAAACCAAGAGATGTAAGAAGATGAGCATGCAAGGGAAGTGCCTTTTGGAAGCTTTGTGACCATTAAACTCTATGAAAGCAAAGATACGAGAGAGACGAACTCCAGGGTTATCCGGCCCTTGGATCTCGTGTTGATGACAAAGTGTTCAGGGTATTTTCTTAACAACATAAGCAGACCATACCATGGTTTCCCCTTCGATTCAGGACCAGGCCAGTCCTCGGATGTAAGATACCTTCTAACTCGGCTGTGATGCCAGATATTACTAAACTGTTCAACCAACTGAACAAGAAAGACGAAATTACAGGAAGTAAACAATCTTGTAAATCTTAAAACTCAAAAATCACAGGGCTGTGATAAACAAAATGAGAAAGAAAAAACAAAAACAATGCTGGCAACAATAATCGCAAACATTAGCCAATGAACTATCTATTCTTCTTTTATAATAATTTGTTAACTTTTCAGACATCCAATTGAAAAATATGCTAAGGCGAAATGTCCTACTCTGTCAAAATTTCAGAGCAAAATATAGAAGAAAACCATTTCCATGTCAAAGTCTTTAAAGCATGGTAAAGCTCATCAGTAAGGGAAGAATCAAAATAAAGCATAAGAAGGGCTACTGTGAAGTGGCCAGGGGTGTCATCAGCAAAAAATAATTAAAACTAAAACGACGCAAAGACAAAAGCTCAAAATGAAAATAGCATAAGATTTAGATCACCCTAAGCTTAAAACTAACCTCAGCATGGAGTTTCTCCATGGCCATCCATTCTCCAGGACCACAAAGATCAGAAAGCACAGTAGCTACAGATGACACAACATCCTTTTCTTCCAACTGCATAAGTTGTTGATTATCAGATTCACGGTCAACTCTTGATCTTCCCTCTCCCTTCTTCTCTATAGGAACTGCAGATATTACAATGTCAATGAAACAGAATTTATTATCCATTAAGTAAATAAGAAAGAATTAATTTTAGTTACTATAAGTTCAGGTAGAATATATAGAGAAAATGTTGATGGAATTGAATGAGAACGGCATTAAGGAATGAAAGTTCATGTTGACAGCTGAAAAACTGATAAGTGAGAAAGAGTATCAGAAAACAATAAAACTGCTTCGTGAAATCCTATAAATCATTTCAGTGCTATAAAAATCAAAAGGAAATTTTTGAAATGATAGACATAGCGGTGCATCGCAATTAACATGAATTATATACCTAAAACCTTGTAGACTACATGATAACTATAAAATATACTTTGTCTACCAGATTCTTGCTTATTTTCAGGTTGTGGAGGAAGGATATACCACTAGCATGCTTCCAGATTTAGATGACATAATCTGACCTAATACCAAGCTAAACTAATAAGCTTAATAGCAAAGAGTCAAACGAAAAATAAGAATCAACAACCTATAATAGTGTGAGAGAGGAAAATGAATGATGAGCATGTAAGTGTTGCTTGAGCAAATGCTGCAAAACGTAACAATAAATGCCACAAAACCAAAGTTATGCCCACCATGACTGACCATTTATGGCAATTTATAACATCTATAAAGTGTT
Organism: Fremontodendron californicum; assembly: GCA_030761205.1. Lineage (NCBI taxonomy): Eukaryota > Viridiplantae > Streptophyta > Magnoliopsida > Malvales > Malvaceae > Fremontodendron > Fremontodendron californicum. The sequence goes on from JAULJL010000029.1 coordinate 17,388,814, forward strand.
GAACCAGTGTCAGTCAATACTTCCAAACATCATCATTCATCTCCTCCCTCTTCTACGGAGGCATCATCACTAGTTTCATTAAAAGCTTCAAGGTGACTACATTGTATGTTCTACAGACTATGCAATTCCAAGGAGTATCTTTAACAACTGCCAAAGAAATGAAAATAACTCAGAACAGTGATAACCCAATGGATAGTGCAAATTCTCAAAAACCAGACCAAGATTCACTAGGATCTCTACAGAATGAGGAAAACGATAAGCAGTGGTAGAATAAAGCCCAACTTTAGTTAGATCCATCTAAACAGTGTCAAATCTAAGAATCTGCCATCCACGATATACATCTACTTTTATCTACAGCAGTAAAGAATCTAAAATTCAGTAAGGCTCTGCTGACAGTGTAACAACAACCAACTCCCAACCAAGAAAAAAAAAAAAACTACAAATGAGAAAAATACGATATCAACTGCAAATGTAGCAGCAGAGGTCGAAATCCTAGAGACGTTTGTAATGATTTATGGAACAAAATGGGACACTCCTAAATTATGACACATTAAACCATGGAATCAACAAGGGTGATGCTTAGGAAATAAAAAAACCACTAGGAAAAAAAGGATTCATGTACAATCTAGCAAAGCATTTTGAGTGCTGCAACCAAGTAATTACCAAAGCCAGTAACTATGATAGCCAATAAACCAAGAACGACATAGGAAAGAATGCACCCGGAGGCAAGCGATAGCATAACTCAAACATAGATATTCTCGAAAACCAAGATCTGTCATTCTTCTGAACTAAAATGACAAATCTCTTTTGCTATCTAACAAATATCATAATACTTCTGCATACAAGAAGGAAGGCAGAAATAATCCCAAAAGAATAAGAGATATCCAATTCACAGTATATATCAATCACTAAATATTTTAAAATCATAAACTTTACAAAGCAATTGTTAAAGAATGGTAAATTTTCTTCCTACATTTCCATAATCATAACTACTGAAAATAAAAAAGGCAAAATTTGATCAAACAATCGCATAAATGATAAACCTTTAAGAAAAACCAAAAATCAATTTTGCTAACCTAATCCTCCCGCCAAACCCGCCTTTCCTCTGGACCCGGCCTCCACCCCACTATACCACTCTTCCCTCCTAACCTTCTTGCCACCACTCCCAACATCCTCTTCCTCCCCGTACTCCTCCTCATAACACTCTCTTCCCCTCCCTTTCTTCGCCCCCGCTGCCACCACAGCAGAACCCGCCACAGACCCCACCGTTCTCCCCGTCTCCGTCCCGCCATGATGCGGCACCCCTCCAGCCGCGGCCCCCGCCATCTGGTAATTTGAAACATGGTGCCTGGGCGCAAGGGCACCCCCGAGAATACTCCTCACGGGGAGAAGAAAGTAAAATTCTTTATCGCCGATTTGGAGGAGGTCCTGGGAATCGAGCTTGACCGGAGGGTTACCGGGAAGGTGAAGTACGCCTTCGACGAGGCAGCCGTTTTTGCCGAGGACTTCAAGCGCGAAACGGCGTCGCGTGAAGTCATAGAAGATGCGGGCATGGTGGCGGGAAATGTTCATGCCGCCGCCAAGGCTGGCTAAGTCGACATCGACGGTGGATTTCTTGGAGTTTCGGCCTAGCATTATGGAGTAGGTTTGCATGTAGTATTCGAAGTCTTCGCCTTGTAGCTTCGCGAACCCCGCCTCCACGTCGCTCCCACCCGTCGTCCCCATCGTCGATTTTGGTTTCGATTGAATTATTGATTGATCAAATGGCCGAGGGATATTGTTGAAATAATGAAAAAGGGTGTCGGAATTTGGAGGAAGGTTTGTCCAGGTTTAATTGATTTTTTCCTTTTTCTTCGTCTGATCTTTTATGGCATATGAGGGGATGTTTGGTTACAAAGAAAACTTGAATGCTGTTTGGTTGGGTTTATTTCTCAGATTTCAACTTTTGCATTACTAAAAATTAATGGAACATTTTCTCTTTAATCGTCGTTCTAGTTTTGAGTCATGTGTGATTAAAAGTATCAATATTATATTTTAAAAATTAAAAAAATATCAAAAAATAATATAAATTAAATTTATTTATGTAATTTAAAAATCTCATTAATGATGGATATATTTATACTACTAGTACTATGCACATTTTCTATGGATGAATTGAAAATTTGATTATTTAGATAATTTAAAAAAAAAAAAACTATAATTATCTTAAAATGTAAATGAAAAAAATATGAAATAAAAGTACATACATTTTTTTGTCAGAACACATATAAATTTTATAATGGAAAAAAAAAAAAGTTGAATTTTTTGATAAAAAATAAATTATTATTATAATTTTATTAATAATATTTTTTGTTTCTAATTTTTTTGTCAAATTTTTAAATGAGTTTGTTTAATACCAAAATTAGTTAAGATTTTTATATTAGTACTAGCTTTATGTACACTCATTATATGAGTGGAATAAATAAAATTTTTTGATTACTTAAATAAATATTAAAAATAAAAAATTATAATTATCTTTAAATATAAAAGAAAATTGAAATAAATGTACATGCATATTTTTAAAATAGAAAAAAAAGGCAAAAATGAATTTTAAAATATGAATTCTCATTAAAAAAAAAAAAACTTATTCTTATTACAATACCTTTATTATTACTTATATATTTTTTATAATTTTTTTTTTCAATTTCTTAAATTAGGATAGTATCTTAACTAACACCAATTCAATTAATAAAATTACATAAATATTAAAAAGTAATAAAAATATACAAATAAAACATTTATCTTTTTATTTTTTCACTTGTATTTAAAGAAAAACTATCCATCCATATCATTACTTAAAACTTTTTTTTTTCTTTTTCATTTTTTTCTTCTTCTTCACTCTTGATGTGTCGAAATCTAAGTAATAAATCACTAATTCACTGTCAATTTGGTCCAATAATAACCTTAATTAGATTTAATAATTTTAGATATAATAAAATTATACGACATAAATACAATAAAAAAACATGATACGTGTCAAAATTTATGTAATATAAATTATTAAGGTATCAAAATTTATATGATATTTAATAAAAATACACTGAATTGACCGCTCTAACCTTGACAAAACCAAGTTAGTGGAATTTGGGCCCATGAGGTGCTAAAGGGAATTACGTCTTTTCCTTTTTCTTCTGACAAAACGCTGCGTTTTGCTTGTACTTAGTAGTAGTCGGTTATATGCAGGAACATAAATTTCCCAAACAGTCCTTTGCTTTACATCACGCTCCAAATTCGAAAGCGAAAAAAAGGCAAAGAGAAAAAGCCCAAAGTAAACGTTGGCCAATCTACAAACTGGAATCTTCAAATCCTGGTAAGTGGAAATTAATGCATTTTCTTATGCATTTACATTTACTTATACAAAACAGGGCTAGGGTTTTTAATTTTCTTCTTTTCTTTCGCACACTAAGAATTGTAATTTTAAAATCCTCTTTTTCTCGTGATTTATAAAGATTAGGGCTAGGTTAGGGTTTTTTATTAGCGGATAGAGATGTATGCTGATCGAGTCAGTGGAGGGAGCTGGCAAAAGGTCGGAAAAGTAGGGACTCAATGGCAACTCATCTGACAACTCTATTCGACGGCGTCAAATCACTGGCAAGAGGTTTGGTTTTCTGTTTGTTTCCACGGAGAATAATTGGGGAAAAAAAAACTGGGTTTATTTTCCTTAATAGGAATTTTAAAAAAAAAAACTTATTTCCTTTACTGTAATGCAGTAATTTAACTGTTTTCCATTGTGTTGATATTTTTGGAGGATGAATCAATTTATTGCTGGCTTTGCCTCAGAATATTTGCTGTGAAGGATTTGACAAAAGATTTCATGAGTGGTTAGTGGTTACTGCCTTGAATTTTCGATTGTTATATTATTATTTAGCTTTAAAATCTACTATCAGATTACTGCATAATGGACCATCGTGGTTAAAGAAAAGACCATGTTTTGCTTACCCAAGTAAAGCCCACACCCAACCACATCCAGCACTGGTTTCTTTTTCTCTAACTTAAAGCCCAGCTTTATCTCCTTTATTCTTTCCATGGCTGCCAGCCCAGCCTCCCTCTTTCACCCGGCGGCATGAAATGAAAGGATACAAAACACCAGAACCATACTCACTGTGAGATCTTGCCTTCTTCAAAATCTTGAAGCGCAAACCCCCCCCCCCCCCAAAAAAAAAAATTCCTGCTTTAATTAGTAGACCGTAAACAAGGTAAAAAGTCAAAAAGAACTCTCTTTCTGCCTTTGTTTTGTTTTCCTTGTTCACTTTTCTTCTTCCTTTCTTCTCCTACCTCGTCGTTTTTTTAGTTCAAGGTATGCTCTTTTATCAGTCGATTTACTCGTTATTTGATCTGATTGTTTAATTACTTTGAATAAAAACAAATCTTAAATTAAAACTGCCAAGTGATGATTTTTTGGAAATTTGCGCAAGGGCTTTGAGTTCCTTTGATGCAAAAGCAAAATGGGACTTTGAAAAAAAAAATCTAATATGTATTCCCTCTGATGGCAGTTTATAGTTTTGATCCGCTTGAGCTGCTTTTCCGTGTGTGTTTGTTTTCATCATTTAAATGGGTTTTAGTTGCTTACTATTGGATTCCATTTATGGTTTTAGGATTTTAGCTAAATAACTTAGATTTGAGAAATGGTTTATCCCTTCACGTGAGTTTGCCAGCTGATGTTCGGGATGTTTTGCGCAAGGGCTTTGAGTTCCATTCTCATGGAATAATAATGAAATATCATTTCTGCTCTATCCCTTCTGATGGCTATAAATACTTAATCTGTTTCTTTTTGTATGTTTGTGTTTTTAGCTTTGCACATTTTGTTGTATGACCATACCCAAATAGCGTTCTACGAATTTTTTTTTTTCTTGTTAGTTTTCCTCTTTAGCTGTGAATGATGGACCTAATAATTGTACAAAGGGACAATCTAAACTATGTTACTACTGATTTTGTGTGGTTAGATTATAGTGAACTAGATATTAAAGATTCCATTAGGGCCTTTTTTGTTTATTTGAAGTTTATAAGTTGTTGCTTTTGCTCTATGTTACTCGGATTCAGGTGTGAGTGTCAGACACGATATGTGTCGACACGGGTATGTTCAATTTTTTTCAAGATTTTCATGTATTTGGAGGATCATACCCCATACCCATGTCCGGATATGTGTCGGACACGGATGCCGGACGCGAGTACTTCAAGAAAAATGAAGAGTCGTAGCAACATAGTTTCTGCTTATACATGCATTTTTTTTAGGTTTTTCCATCTGATAATGAAGTGTAGACAAACCGATTGTTGTTCCTATTTTATCTTAAGAACTTGTTTCTCGGTGAGTTTTTCTACTTCATTTTGCAGTTTAGCTTCTCAGTGCGATGTGTTTCTCATATTTATATAAATCTTCTTATATTTTGTCACTTCATAAATATCACAAACTAGACCCACATGCTCATGCAAAGACGCGTCCTATGTGGATTAAGTGGTTATTAATACTTGAGTCTTTGATACATCACTAGATTGTATGTATTTCGCCTTTTGCCTACAACACCATTTGTCTTTATCTGTTTAAAGGTTTAAGTGGTTTGAAATAAAATCTGGACTTCTGAGCTAATTATCATTGCCAATCCGATGAAGCATGTTTTGAAGATTTTCTCTCTGCTGGTGGTCATCTCTGCACTTTGGGTTGGCCTCTTGCAGGCATCCATAATACCACGAAGTCATATTTGGTTGATGAGTTTCTTTTTTTCTTTTTTTTTTTGCCTTAGATGTTCTTGGTTTATTTATCCACTTGCTCTAACGCATTACCACTTACTTTGAAATATGAATTGTTCAGCTACCTATCTATTTTATTGTGTCACTTGGATGCTATGGTTTATTAATGGTTGGAATTGGTCTAATGCGATTCCCAACTTGCCCTCAAAAGGCATTGCTGCTGCAGCAGGTATTTCAGTATCGTTTTTTTTTCTATACATCTTAAAGTTTCTATTATTATAAGTGTTTAAATCTATGTTACTCGGATTCGGATGTGAGTGTCGGACACGGGTATGTTTTATTTATTCCAAGTTTTCTCATGTATTTGGAGGGTATTTGGGGGATCATATCCTCATACTCATGTCCGAATATGCGTCGGACACAAGTGTCGGACACGAGTATTTCAACAAAAGTAAAGAGTCGGAGCAACATAGGTTTAAATTATATATGGGTAATTAGTGATGAATGTCCTCCCTTTTCCTTTCCCCTCTTGTTTTTCCGCTATTTTTTTGAGCAGGCTGGTAATATCTACTGTGGTTGGGATTTCAATTATCTTCTTATCTGCTAAAAGCAACCTGAGATTGTATTTGCCCTGTTTGTGACATTTTTAAAAAGTTTTAATAAGTTGGTGATAATTATTAGAATTTGTTTCTGTGATTTCTTTTCGGCGGTTCCATAATATTTGGTATGTTTATAGGACATTGCCGAGGCCAAGGACTTTCTGAAGCAAAGGGGGGTTGATGTTTGTTCCGAGTGATGAAGAGTGAATAAAGGAGAAAAACAACAAATAAAAGATTTAATATTTTTTAATTATCTTTTTTTATTTAATTTTTTATAAAAAAAAGATAGATCAATTTTTAAAATTATTTTTAAATCATGATTTTTTTTTTCAAAAAATATTTAAAAGAAAGATAAGAGAAAAATAAAAAATTCTTAACAATATTTATAATTTTTTTCATACATAAAAATTCAAAATCAAGTAAAAAAGTTTCGTCAAATATGTATTTGTTAATTTTTTAATGAAATTATTATAAATTATAATTCATTAAAAATTAAAAAAATGAAAAGTAATTGTTCTCTTTTTCTCTATTATTTTTCAATTCTCTATTTCTGTTTGTTTTCTTTTTTCTATTATGTAATTTATGAATTTTTTATGAAAATAATAAATTAAAAAAAGCTAAAACAACAATAATAATAAAAAATATTCGTCGACAATCGACCTTGTCCGATTGATCTCTTCTTCTTTTTTTTTTTTTTTGTCGTCGACAGCCTTCTTTTTTTCCTTTTCTCTTTTTTATTTTCTTTCTTCTCCTCCATTTTATTTCCTGTAGTCACTGTTGATCAGTCATCACTCCCTTACCCATTTTTCTCTTAGGCTTCTTTTAGCATTTAGCATTTAGCATTGTCACAACAAATGCAAAACTAAACGGGTAAAAAAATTTGACTTTTGCGATTGAAACAATAATGGTTTGTTTCGTTCCGGTACTGGTGGTACCTATCAGAACGTCTCATTTTTTAACTAAATTGGTACGCTCAATTTTTAATTTTGTTCCAGTTGTGGTTTCGTCCTGTATCGAACTCAACTTTTAATTTTGTTCCGATTGTGGTTTTGTCATGTACCGCCTATATCGGTAGATATCGGTGTGTACCAGTCCGTATCGGTTGGTAAAAGATTTTGATTTTTTATTATTTTAAAAATTCACTTATTTGGTTTTTTAAATTAGTTTTAATACTTTTTGCTATGATCATTTTTATTTTATAATTATATTTAAAAATAAAACATGTTCATTAAATTAGTCTAGTGAATATAATTAATAATAATTTACTATATTTTTTAACATTTTAATATTTATTTTACCTATTTGATGTTTAAAAATTTTAGATATTAAATATTTAAAATTTATATTTGCATAAAAACATATATATATATATATATATATATGCATGTAATGGATGTATATTTAATATATATTTTATTAAGAAATTTGAAATTAGGTTATACATATAAATATATAAAAATATTTGAAAAATATCAGTAAACTCGAAACGGTACATCGAAACACACCGATATCGGTACGTATCAGTACAAAAATGATACGTCCACGGGTACGAAAGTACGGAACTGACTACTTTGGTTGAAATCATGGTTTAGTAACCCACATCAAAAAGTCAAAAAATAGAGTTTTGGGGTTTTATAAGTTGATTTTTGGATAAAATGATTTTGTTATCTTCATATTTTTACATTTTTATTATTTTAAACAATTTTTTTTTATATTTCAATTTCTCACAACGTTTTTTCATAATAATGTTAAACACTTAAAAAATTTTAAATCATACGTTTTCATCATTTTATCAACTTAAGCTCTTTCTAATTCATTTTTTTTTTTTCAATCGCAAAACTAAATTAGCCTTAATTCTCTCTCCTCTCCTCTCCTCCATTCTCTTATTCTCTTCTCCCCTCTTCTCCTTCTCTCACTCGATTGTATTATGTTTTTTTTTTTTTTTTTAAATCAATTTAATCAAATAATTTTTTGACATTTTCTAACAAATAAAATAAAAGGAAAATTTTTTGATTTTTAAAATGCCCATTGAATCCCTCAGATTCATTTTAAATAATATAGAGTTTTCAAGATCCATGCCGTTTAATTCTTTAATGCTTACCCACTTAAAAAGAGAGATAAGAATTAGTTGAAATTGTTTAGGGGAAGTTTGTGAAGTTTTTTTATTAAAAATAATCACATAAAAGCTAAAAACGAAAATTCAAGTTCATAGATTGAAAAACTTTCTTACATAAATTAAGTGTACAAAATTTTAAAAAATTGAAATATATTTTTGTATAATTTTAATTTTTGATAGAATTTTCACATAGAATAAATAATGATAAAAAATTGACTATAAATGGTATTTATAATAATAACTTTTTTAAAAAATATTATGGATATTTTCATTGAATTTTATTGATTTATTATAAAATTTGATTTAAAAATATTTTTTTAATAAAAAACTTTAAGAACTTCACTTTTAAAAAAATTAATGTAAGTCATAATCTTACTAGAGGTGTTCATGGAACAGGTCGGGTTTATGTATGGTATCAATACCATATATATTTGTTCAAGCTCAGCCTGATCCGAAATATGACTTCAAATTTTATTCAAGCCCGTCTATGTTTGTATATAGATAGGCCAAGCCTGTTTAGGTTAATCCATATTATTTTTTTTTATTTTTTTTAAAAAATATTTTATTTTTTATTTAATATTTAGTAATTATATATATTTCTTTTATAAAGTGATTAAATATGAACAATTTAATATATTTTTTTATGTTTACATTATAATATTATATATATAATTTTTATATGATATAAATTATATAATATGTAATATATATATAAATATAAATAATATATTATATAGCTGAAAACGAATGAAAGTGGGTTAGAGCTCATTCAAATTAAAATCTGGTTAATTTTTAAACGAGTTTAAATTTGTTTTTTGGTTAAACTCGTTTTTTAGCTAAACTTTCCCATGAATTTTTGGATTTGGACTGATACCTCGGACTTTGGACAAATATAAATCCTTACCTTTAAAAGAGACGGTTTAAATCCTAAAAAAAAAAAAAAAAAAGACAGTTTAAAAAATCGAATATTTTATGAGGTCAATGCTCTATAATCTATACAATACAACAAAAATGATTTAGGAGAAATGGTAGAGAATCGAATCAATTTATATTAATTAATTAATATATATTATATTAAAACTAAAACTAAAACAATCACAATCAAGCAGAGTCAGAATCACGTGCATATTCGTACATCTTACAGCGAACTAACAGGCACGACTCACGACGAAACTACCACGTGCATCTACTCTTTTCTTATTCTATATTTATTTTATACCTGCTTTAGTCTATTGTAATTATTAATTAATTTATTCATCCAAAAATTCATATAATAAGTACATGGACATGAATTACATGCGACGAATGGTAATCTCGTAATTTATGTGCAAACCCAGTGTCAATTAGAAATCATTGCCTGGACCGGTCGCAATCCACTCGGTCCCATCAATAAATGTATCAAATACAGCAACAAAAGTAGCAAAAGAAGATTAAAAAACAACTGAAGCTAAAAGCTCCTGACTTTTTGTTGCCAAAAGCAAAGAGAAAGAGAGATGTTGAAGCTTTCTTCTTGCAATGTGACGGACCTAAGTCAGGCTTTGGCTCAATGTAGATTCGTGGATTCACCTGGCCCTCTCTCCTTTCGCCGGCGTAGCCCACTCGTGGTCTCCTGCTCCCCGTCCATCAGATTCAACCTGACGCCGGTTCAAGCCGTTCTGTCTGGCCAACAACAAGTTGGGACGGATCTGGTCGAATCCCGGTTGGGGAGTTTGGCTGACCGGCTCCGGTTGGGTGGCTTGACGGAAGATGGGTTGTCTTATAAAGAAAAGTTTATTGTGAGGTGTTTTGAGGTTGGGATTAACAAAACTGCCACTATTGAAACCATTGCTAATCTCTTGCAGGTATCTTTTTTCTTTCTTTTTTCAAGATCTGGGTTTGAAGTTATTTTTATTTGTTTGCATGCATTTGGGATTGTTTAGCGAGCAAAAAAGTTGGGATTTTGAGGGCATCTGGGTTTGCTAATTTAGCTTTATTTATTTACATGCAATTGTCAATTTTTGAACTTTATTGTTGGAAAATGTTACGGAACTTCCAGCCTTTCCTGGTGGTTACTTCCTTGAATTATTTTTATATTGGTAGATTTGGGTGCATTGAAGCTTGTTCTGTGTAATTTGCAAGTTTTGCTATAGAAATTGATTAAATAAAAGCTAAAGTTGAATGTTGAAGCCGGTAGATTTATATATAAGTGATCTAATATAGCTTTCGATTTATGAATTAATTTCTATTTACTCATTTTTTTTTTATAGGATTTGACAAACTTCATTGTAGGAACTCTACCTAAGTTTTTGCTCTTTCCCTTTTTGGTTTGGTCATTAAATAATGGTTGGTTTCTATATATAGTTTGTACCTGCAAAATGTCTGTTTAACCTAGTTATACCTAGGTGAAAAGTTTTAGCAACTGTGTATATAATGAAACATACCACATTTTCAAATTTCGTTTGTTTAATCTTTTGGAAATTTATGCAATGCAGGAGGTTGGAGGTAACCATGCTCAAAGTGTTGGATTTTCAACAGACGGGTTTGCTACCAGTCCCACCATGAGAAAATTGCATCTCATATGGGTGACTGCACGCATGCACATCGAAGTATACAAATACCCTGCTTGGTGGGTTTTTTTTTGTCCTTAATTTAACAACATTTATTCTGGTTTTGTATTTCTAATTTGTGTTTGACAGTTAGATGTTGATTTTGTGGCGTAGGAGTGATGTGATTGAAATAGAAACATGGTGCCAAAGTGAGGGAAGAATTGGAACCAGAAGGGACTGGGTCCTAAAGGACGTCGGTACTGGTGAAGTTATTGGAAGAGCTACAAGGTGCATCTTAAGCTTCTCCCCTCCCCCCCCCCCCCCACCCTCTTCCCCCTTTTGCCTTTTCTGTGCATATTAGAAGATTTATAACATGAAAAGACTGGAGGGCACTGTAATTTTTTACACACTATAGTCCACAGTGAACATTTACATTTAAGTTAGAATTTATTTGCTGGTTTTTTAGATTCTGTCCCGCAAATAATTCATCCTGCAAAACCTGTTGCTCTTTCCCATCTGTATAATCTGGTTCTTGCCTGGCGTATTGTACTTCCATCTTGATTTAAGGTCTCTATTATGAATGCCATTGGGAATTTCTTCATTTGTGCTATATCTTTTCTAGATTAACTGTGCTGATCGGAATTAATGTGTGCTTATATATTTCTTAAGATTAGATGTATTCTGAAAGCTAATCTCATCTGGTATGATTTCAGCAAGTGGGTGATGATGAACCAAGACACTAGGCGGCTGCAGAAAGTTAGTGATGATGTCAAGGAAGAATATCTAGTCTTTTGTCCTCGAAAACCTCGGTAGGTGTTTTTCTTTACCTGGAGAGCTAAATTATAACATTTTTTTTATATCTTTAACTTAATGGGATGCTAAATAAAGATGACATGATAATACTCCATTAACTACCTTCCGTGCATTCTTCCGTCCAATTTCTGAATTGCTAATCCCCAATGCTACATCAAAGTTGTGACTGAAGCTGGATGCCTAATATAAGTGCCTAACATCAGCTGACTCGTAAAAGTTTGCAACTATTCCCATAGGATTTCAGAGGCTTGCAAATGTGTGTGTTGATCTGGCCTGAAAGGCTTGAAAATGATTAAGAGAGGCCAATTTAAGAATTTTTATTAATGAATCTCTCCTTTTACATATACAAAAAATAAATAAATGTGATTGAAGATTCTTGGAAATGGATCATTTGGAGTACAGTTCTAAACTGTTTTTTGAGGTCAGGTCAGTGACACTAGAAATGGCTCTATGATTTCAACCGTTAAGTTTCATGTCAGTCTGTTGATGTGGTTTGCCAAGAAGGGATTAGGAACATTTTGGTAAACATGGAAACAGTCTGTTGTAATTGCATATTAGAACTTTCGAATTTATTTGCTTTGAATGCCCACTTCTTGATCAAAGTTGACTGAAGCTGGATAGGGTAGTCAATAGTATAAATGCCTCATGTCAACTGACTCGTCAGAATTTGAAACTCATCTTTTAAGATGGTGGATTAAATGCTCAAGTTATTGGAAACTTTAGAATCTGGAATTTTTGTTCTATGGAATGTTGTGAAAATGCTGAAGACGGTACATGCTCCAGTTTACAGGATAAAATTTGCAACTCATAGCAAAAATCCCTTCGGATTTAGAGCATGTATCAGTATCATTAATATAGTTGAACTTCATGAGTTCAAATTACATTTTCCCTGTTCTCATTTATGCTATTTGTTTTAAGGGATATATTGTTTCTTATGTACAGATTAGCATTTCCAGAGGAGAAGAATAAGAGTTTGAAGAAAATTGCCAAATTAGAAGATCTTGTTCAATATTCCAGGCTAGGGCTTATGGTAAGATTATCTGATTTATCTAAGCAGTGTGTATATTCTTTCAAATTCTTAGTGTGCTTCTAAAATTTGCAGCCAAGAAGAGCTGATCTGGACATGAACCAGCATGTCAATAATGTCACCTACATTGGATGGGTTCTGGAGGTCAGTAGAGAGGACATCCTAAAATTCTTTCTTTCTGTAGACTTTCAATCTATATTACTCGGACTCAGTTGTGAGTGTCGGACATGGGTATGCGTGTCCGACACGGGTATGTTCAATTTTTTCTAAGATTTTCATGAATTTGAAAAGTCCTTTGAGGATCATATCCCCATACCCATGTCTAGATATGTATCGGACATGGGTATTTCAAGAACGATGAAGAGTCGGAGCAACATAGCTTTCAATGTCCAAAAATGGTTGATTTTATAAGCTAACAATTATGCATGTCTGTTTGGCAGAGCATGCCTGAAGAGATCATCGACACCCATGAACTGCAAACTATCACGTTGGATTACAGGCGGGAATGCCAACAGGACGATGTGGTTGATTCGCTTACCAGTCCGGAACCAGTGGAAGGTACTGAAACAGTTTCAGAGCTTCATGGAACAAATGGGTCTGCAGCTACAAGAGAAGACAAGCAGGATGACTGCCATCAGTTTTTGCATCTGTTGAGAGTGTCTAGTGATGGACAGGAAATAAACCGAGGTCGTACTGAATGGAGAAAGAAACCGGCTAGATGAGCCTGACCCGAGGCTTCAAATTCAGTCGATATAGGGTGTGTATTCTGGCGTGGAGCTCGATACCATTAATTCAAAATTCTGGTTTGTGAATCCTGAGTTTTAAAACAGAATTGTCTAGTGTGTATGGATAATTTTTCAGCCAAATCCCTCATCGAACCAGTTTTTAAGTTCTAAATTTCATGTAGGTCTGCTATGTGTCCTACTTGATGCAGAAAGAAGCAGATGATATCTTCCTTGTGTCTTCTACTTTGGATCACCGGACATGTTTTCAAAGATTTTGAATAATCATATTTTTTTATCTCAAATTCTTGTATTTCTCAGTTTCGTGTATGGAATGAAATCTCGGAGAATTTTTTACCCTAATTTGTAAACCCATCCATATGGTTTTGTAAGATGCAAATTAGAAAGGATTACGGATGCTTTCTCGCATGCAATCTTTTGCTTGACAAGACCTCTCGAATCCAAATGATAAATTTTATTGTATTTGCTGCATTGAAAGGTTGGCCACGTCGAAAGTTACTGTTTGTTTTGTTTTTTTGTTTTTTTTCAAACAAAAAAATATGAAAAAAAAATCTGTTGGTGATAAGACAAGAAAGAAATCAACGAGATTGATTTGGGGAGAGATTTGAGGAGAGATCTGGGAAGAGGTTTGGTGAGAAATTTTTTTCATTTTTTTTTATTTTTCTCATCTATCTCTTCTCATTTTATTTTTCTTTATCTTCTTTTTTCAGATTTATTTGTCGGTCTTTTTATCTTAATATAGTAAAAAAAAATTTATTTATCAAAATATCGTTATTTTCAGATTAATTCTCAAAATTCGTTTTTTTTTTAAATCAGTTGGAAAATTACCATGGGCCATGACGATTTTTCAACTGCAATTTTCAAAATTTTCCTTTTTTTTACATTTTCCAACCGGGGAATTTGTCACCGATGGCGATTTTTCAAAATAACTTTCTTGTTTTTTTTTTAATTCTTTTAATAAATAATAAAATTTAAATAAAAATTATATAATTTTAAATTTTAAAAAATAAAGATTTAATAATTTTAATATATAATTTTTATTCCATGGTGGTAGAAGTGTCAATGGGCTGGGCCGGACCCATGTATGGTATCAACACCACATTTGCTTGCCCAAGCCACGGTGGTAATTTTTCAATCTTTATTTATTTATTTATTTAATTTTATAAAATAATAAAAATTATACAATTTTTAATTTTAAAAAATAAAAATATAACAATTTACCAAAAAATCAAAAATTATATTCGTAATTAGACCTGTTAATGGGCCGGGCAGCGATCTGAAATTTTTTTCCTTGCCTCGTGCAGACCCGAAAGCCCATTTCACTATTAAAAATATATTTTTATATATTTTATAATATATTGAATTTTGTTATTTAATTTTTTTTTAAATTAAAAATTATATAATTTTTTTTTAAAATTTATTATTTAATAAAATTACAAAAACACTTGTCCAAGCCCGGACTAATACGACACTCTGGTTGGCCTTTCTCCCGAAGGTCCATTTATTACGAATACAAGTTGAAAGAATTCGATTGACATTACGGATAGACCTGCTCATGGGCTGGGCAGCCCGTCCGACCAGGCCCGGATCACTATTTATATATTAAAATAATTAAATTCAGGCCCGCGAGCCGGGCCTTGGCAAGGAAGTTGAAAAATTTCGGATCGCGGCCCGTCCCATGAGCAGGCCTAATTACGAATATAATTTTTTAATTTTTGGTAAATTGTTATATTTTTTTATTTTTATTTTTTAAAATTATATAATTTTTATATAATTTTATAAAATTAAAAAAAAAATAAAGGTTGAAAAATTACCACCGTGGCTTGGGCAAGCAAATGTGGTGTTGATACCATACATGAGCCCGGCCCATGGACACTTCTACCACCGTGGGATAAAAATTATAGATTAAAATTATTAAATCTTTATTTTTTAAATTTTTAAATTATATAATTTTTATTATTTATTAAAAGAATTAAAAAAAAAAAAAAGTTACCATGGGTGGCGATTTCGCAATGTAAAAAAATGAAAAATTTAAAAATTGTAGTTGGAAAATCGCTATGGCTCATGGCGATTTTCCAACTGGTATTTTTAAAAAAATTAAAACTTTCAGTTGGGAAATCGCCATGGGCGATTTCCTAATTGGTTTAAAAAAAGAATTTTGAGAATTAATCTGAAAAGAACGGTATATTGATAAATAATTTTTTTTAGCTATATTTTGATAAAAAAACCTTTATTTGTCATATATATATATTTTTTTATTCTCATTTTTTCAGATATAATTTATTTGATGTAGTGTCATAGGCATTATTCCCTTTTCTCTTCCTCTCATCTTCCGTTTCAACTACTCCCCATTCTCTTCTCTCTTTCTCTCATCTTCCTTATTTTCATCTGCTCTTTTTATCTCACCTTCTGTTTCTCAACTCCTCCCTCATTCCCATGTTGCGTTTATTCTCAAATCTGGTAAGTTGATCCATCTCCTGTCACCTTTTTGTTTTGATTTTTTTTCATTTTAAAATCAATGAGTTGGTCAAATCAAACCCATTTGAGGTTTTTTTCGATGATCCTCTTTGAATCTACTGTCATTATTTGTTTGTGTAATGATGATGATGATGTTTTCAGGGTTGGTTTTAGTGGCAGAATCAACAATAGGGATGAATTGGGGGACACTGTCATTCCACAAGCTGAAGCCATCAACGATGGTGGATCTGTTGAAGGACAACAACATACAAAAAGCGAAGCTTTTTGAAGCTGACCCATTGTTGCTAAAAGCTTTGACGGGGAGTGGGATTTAGGTCATGGTTGGGATACCAAATGAGATGTTGGCTACTCTCAGCTCTTCCCCTACGGCTGCTGATTCGTGGGTTCGCCAGAATGTCTCTACTATATTGGCAAAGGTGGTGCTGATATCAGGTAATTCTTGCATTAGTGTAAGATTTGCTTCTATTTTCTCCTTTTTGCTTCTTGAAGGGAAGGTTGCAAAAGGAAATTAAAGAAAGTAACTTTTTCTTTATTTGGTATTTGATTTTTTTTTTTCTGGTAGATTCATCTTCGCATAAACTATATTGAAAAACTTATAAGGATCAATTAGGTGAATCCATATATGATTTGGCTGCTTTCTTTTCCGAGCTTTTCTAGCCACCAAACAGATTAGGCTCACTAAAAGTTGTAGAAAGATTTTAATACCCTTTAGGCAAAATTATTACTGATAAAAAATTATATGAGAAAATGAAATACTTAGTAAGTTTAAAGTAGTTAAGGTAAGGGATTTAATATGGTCATTACAAGGCAGGATTTTATATGGGAATAAGCAGATACTTAATTCACTAATAAAGTTCTTTTATGGTATTTGTTTTCCATGAGCAATGCAACTATTTGTTTTCCAATTTTACAGTTCATACATATTTTTAGTTAGTTGGCTCATGTGATCCACCCTGATATCTGTCTTTTTCATTTGGCCAATCCCATTTTGACCCACCATGTAGAGTCTTGATATCTTTAATATGTTTATCATTCATTAAGATTATGTGAATGCATTGTTAAGGGAAATGCAGTTACTCTTAAAGGAAGAACTTATAGGTTTTGACCCACTTAGGTAGTTACAGAATAATCTAAGAGGGATTGAAACATATTCTTATTAGATGCCAATGGAAGAAAACTTTTCTACATTATTGACACAAAGCAGTAGTTATCATAATCCTTTGCAATTCCATTTTAGGACTAATACTTTTTTACCCTTATTGATGTACAGCAACTTGACAAAGTCGATGATTACTATATTACCAATGATCCCATGGAGGATAATCTCACCCCTGAACACCATCAAGGTTTTCTTTCATCCCTGAACTTTTCTCTTAGATGGTAATTTTGAACATGTACATCAAGCTGAGAATATTCATCTTTACTACTATGCTGTACATGATTGATCACTCTCGCTCTCTTTCCTACAGTTGATGATAAAGACATCACCTTATTCGATTTATTTCGGTCTAAAACAGATACTCATGGTCAATTTAAAAGCTTAGTTTCATGGGGTGTGGATTTATAGCTGGCAAAAGTTTTAGTTAATAATTCACTAGGGTGTCTGTGGACTGAATAAGTCCCTCAGTTTTTCTAATTTCTTTGACAGATTTGAAGAAGGTGATGAGGGGAGGCAACTAAACTTCACTTTAGAAGAGCATATACAAATATCAACTACTCTTATTCCTTCTCGAGCCTAGCAAGATGGGCCTCAAAGAGGTTAGACTACTATAATGCCTTAGATGGTCGAGAATAATGCAACGTAAATTGTGTATGCTTTTAGTTTTTGTATGTTAGAGGGAATGGCTTAAGAAATCTGAAAAAGATGATGAAGCTTTCATTTTAAAGTTTTAAACCATTTTGGCATAACTGCTGAATAATATTTGTAAATGAACCATTCTACTTTATTTTAGATCCAAGTAATATGGCACGTGAAATTTTTTGAAGATTATGTTGTCATAGATAACTGCTGTTCAACATGAATTATTTAACTTAAAATAAGGTCCTTTTAATATAAGTCGACTAATGGGCTTTCTGTGTATTATTTATTAAACATCAAAAATGGAAAACAAAAATGAAAGCTTTTCTAACATCAGTAATCGTTCTGTATCATTTATGTAATTTTCCATTTTAGCAAACTAAGAACGAGAATGAGCCTGATATTCATGCTAATCTCCTGTAGCTGAAGAAACCCAAGAGCAGCATCCAGAGCATCAATTAGATCAACAATTTAATAGAAACAAAGAAGCCAGAGTAAGCATCAGTGATTTTTATTAACAATTATGCAAATAATAAGATGAAAATAAAACATTTGCTAATGTTATTCTCCTTGAGAAAGCAGGATCAACAGAGGCAGGGGCCAGTAAAACGAAAAACGAGAAAAGCCAAAGGAATTATCATAGATGAGGAACAAACTGTTCTTCCTGACCATGTATATCACTCTTGGCTTCATGACACTTCAGATATTGTGCCAAGAAGAGGGAGGAAGAAAAGGGTATGCGCTGCATATTTGCAATGTATCCCATTCATATTGAGCATAATTATGTTATATATCCAGATTACTTGGTTAGCCACTAACTTACACCATGAGCGAATATTTCTAAAGCATTATTTTGAACCACGGATATCAGAAGAGTTCAGGGGGAGTACAAGTTTTTTCTTAAGAAAACAATCATTGGAGAATCATTGATGTAACATAAGGTTTTTATGCTATAAATGTTACAAGGGCGTAGAAATATCCTGTCTACTTTAAAGATAGCTAAGCTCATGGAGCTCCCATCTACTGTACTAATAGATGATATGTTTGTGAAAGGAAACCAAGAAATCCCTTATCCAACACCACTTTTGGACCTCTGGAAGAAAAGCACTGGACCTCACCATGACTCACCCTCTGGTTAGAATTTTTTGGCTTATTTTTAGTTGATTAGGAGTTGTTGGTTCGAGGTTCAACAACAATTATTCACTGAAGTATCTGTTACAAAAAAGGACTTCAATTCAGGTACGAAGACTGCTTAATCAAGCTTAATTGTGGTTCTGACTATTTGTTTGCTGTTTTTATATGAGTTCTTTTGTTATTTGTATTTAATTTCAAAATTATTAAGTTAATATATATTGAATTTGTTAAATCCATTAGTAATTAAAATAAATTCATTACTAATCAAAATCTATTGCACCCGCATAACGCGGGGGTCAATTCTAGTAACAATATATCAAGAAAAATTAAATGGTTTGAGCGTAAGGATAAGGGAAGTAGTGGAATTACGAGGTCTTCGTCGATGACGTGACAATGGAGGTCGACGTTCCGTCGTCCTAGCCGTCGTGCAAGTTTTTCTCCCTCACCAAATCCCCCTATATTGATGTGGCGGAGCTGGGTGGCCTCCGAGAGAGCAGAAGACGTCGTTGATTTGCCAGTTCCAGGAGTGCCCGTCAGGCCGTCACCAAAATGTTCGGTCTCTCTCTCTCTCTCTCTCTCTCTCTCTCCATCTTGTTGCTGTCCGGAGGCATAGAGAAATACTTTCTTCTTTTCTTTTAGTTTCTTCGGTCTCTTTTTGGTGGAGCAAAAGCGTTTTCAAGGGCTATTGGGTTATTCCAAGGAGATTCTTTTGATGAAATAACAAAATTTTCCGTCTTTAAACAAACCAATCTGAAAAACAATTAATTTCTTTTCTTGCATGGATTTTATTTTAAAGGCATACACATTTTCGCATGCACCCGCTGGGAAATCATCTTCACTTCCAAAAGTAAAAATCCAAAAGATAAATCTTATTGTTTTTGCAGCAAAGATAGAGCATCCACGTCATCTTTTTTGTTCAACTTTTTTTTTTTTTTTTTTGTGTTGTAGGCAAGAGAAAGAATAAAAAAGAAATAAATAAATAAAAATGAAGAGAAAGATGAAAAAAAGAAAAAAGAAAAAATTTTGTATTGGCGTTAATTTTTTTGTATTTAAAGTATTATAAATTTATATTAATTTTTACACATTAATCATTCGTTTCATGTATATTTTAAAATGTTCGTATATTCGTATCGTGTTTGTCTTATAATTCATTTTATGCATATTTTTAAACGTTCGTGTATTCATATCGTGTTTGTGTTATTTTTCGTATTGTGTTTTAATTATTTTTCTTATTTTGTGTTCGTGTCATGTCTCAATTCATTTTTGTGTTGTGTTTTAATTATTTTTCCTATGTTGTGTTCGTATCGTATCTCAATTCGTCTCATTTTTTACATAATTTGTGATTGTGATTTAATTTTAAAAAATTTGTGTGTTCATTTTTTTTTGTATTTTTAAAGTATTATAGAGAAAAATTTGTGCGTCGTGTCCTGTTTTAATTTATGTCATATTTTTCATAATTTGTCATAGTGCTTCAATTTATAGAAAAATTGTATGTTCGTGATGTGTTCATATTCGTGTTATTTTGTTTTTTGTTTAAAGAAAATTTTGTGTGTTCATGACGTGTTCATGTTCTTTTTTTTTTCTTTTTATTTGTAAAGTATTATAGAGAAAAAATTGTATGTCGTGTTCTGTATCAATTCATGACATATTTTCATAATTTGTCATAGTGATTCAATTTAGAGAAAAAATTGTGTGTTCGTGCCGTGTTCGTATTCATGTTTTTTTTTTTGTTTTCAAAATATTATAAATTTATATAAAATTTTACACGTTAATAATTAGTTTTGTACGTTAATAATTTATATAAAGTATTATAAATTTATAAAAAAATATTACAAATTAATAATTCGTTTTATGTATATTTTTTTTGTGTTTGTAGGAAAGATTTATAAATTTATATAAATTTTTACATGTTAATAATTAGTTTTATAAAGATTTGTGTGTTCGTATTCGTATTAATTTTCGTGTGTTTAAAATATTATAAATTTATATAAATTTTTACATGTTAATAATTTATTTTATGTATATTTTTACACGTTCATTTTTTTAAACATTAAATTTAAGTTATTTTAATAAATATTCAAAAAAAAAATACAATGAAGATAAACGGAGGTGTTGATGAGAATTTTATAAGAAAATTTAAACTATTTTAGACTTTGTAATTGATATATTTATGTCGTATTTATGTTTTTAATTTTTATATGTTATAATCATATTTAAGGTATTATATTCATAAAATAAATTTTGTAGATGAGGGAGTTTAAGGAGGGTGTCAAAATACGACACGAAAAAAAATGAACACGACACGAAAAGAAAATACGAATACGACACGAACACACAACATATCAAAATCTATATAACTCAAATTATTAACGCGTTAAAATTCTTCAAATAAATTTTGGATATTTCCAATCCAAAAAAGATATCCAGTTGCCCGGTTACTATTCTCTTATCTTTTGCTTTTTTTATAAATTTTTACACGTTAATAATTAATTTTACACGATAATAATTTATATAAAGTATTACAAATTTATATAAATTTTACACATTAATAATTTATTTTATGTATATTTTTATACGTTATGTATTCGTGTCGTGTTCATGTTATTTTTCGTGTTGTGTTTTAATTATTTTTTCTATGTTGTGTTCGTATCATATCTCAATTCATCTCATATTTTACATAGTTTGTCATTGTGATCCAATTTAAAGAAAAATTTATTTATTTGTTCGTATCGTATCTCAATTCATGACATATTTTGCATAATTTGTCATAGTGATTTAATTTAGAGAAAAATTTATGTGTTCGTGACGTGTTCGTTTTTTTCAAATTATTATAAATTTATATAAATTTTTACACGTTAATAATTTATATAAAGTATTATAAATTTATATAAATTTTTACAAATTAATAATTCATTTTATGTATATTTTTACATGTTCGTGTATTCGTGTCGTGTTCATGTTATTTTTCGTTTTGTGTTTTAATTATTTTTCTTATGTTATGTTCGTATCGTGTCCCAATTCATGACATATTTTATATAATTTATCATAATGATTCAATTTTTAAAAAAATGTATATTCTTGACGTGTTCGTATTTGTTTTTTTATTTATAAATATTATAAATTTTTACACATTAATAATTTATATAAAATATTAATATAATTAATTTAAAAAGTTTTGGAGTTAAGAGAAGATGTCCACGTGACATCAACTCTGTTGTGTTTTTTTTTAATTACTTTTTTTACTTTTGTTTTTTCTTTCACCAAAACAATTATTTTTTTTATTTTTTTCATTTAAAAAATTAAAGGGAATAAGATGGTGGAGTTGGTAAAAGCTGAGAAAGTAAAAAATAGTTTTGAAAAAAAATAGTTGTTGATAGAGAAAAATAAAGAGTTAGTAAACTGATGGAATTTTTTTTTATTGCGAAAACGTAACTTTTTTAACTTGGTCAATAAATCAAAAAAAAAAAAAGGTTGACTGGTGCTTTCCTTCACTTTTTCTCACGTTCTCCTCATCTTCTTTCTCTTTTTCCTTTCAATTCACCACCTACTCCTCATCTCTTTCAATCACCTACCTGCTACATATTTTTTTCAACAGCTTTGATATACCCATATACTTAATTGTTTTTTAATGAAATTGTCAGTTGGCTAAAGGAACCGGGAGATCATAGAGGGGCTGAAAATCTTTCATTTTTCTTTTCCTTTCTCTATCAATCATTTTGGTTTCCTTCTTTTCCCTGTCTGTAAATTGAAAACAAAAATGAAAAAAGGATTGATGAATCTGGGAGTAGAGAGGGTAGGTGATGCTGGAGCGAAAGAGGGCCAATGCTTCTCGAGGGATCCAGTGAGTTTGTTTTGTATACAAGTCGAATGGGAGAAGGAGAATAAAAGAGATAGAGAGAACGATGGAAGCTTGCATTTATTCGATTAAGGTATGTGAATTTTTTGGATTTTCCTTTGTTTTCTATTTAAGAAGTATTTTCGATTTCTCGCATTTCCTAATTTTTGCTAAAACCCTCAAGAAGATTGTGGCAAGCTGACATGTTATTGATCTTTTTCTTTTCCTATTTTCTTTCTTTTGTTGTTGTTTTGCTGCATTATAGAAATTGCTCCTACTTTTATGGCAAAAACATTTGCTCTGACTTTATAACCTATAATCCTGATATAAAGCCTTTGTATCTAAATTTGTTCTCATGCAACTGCTATATGGCAGCAACCATGCAAGTGGTGTTTTCGACACATTCATTTTGTAGACAGTAAGTTATAATGTTCATACGTTTAACTAATTTTGTAAATTCACTTAAGTTAGGAATTTACTATGCTTATTTTCTTTGCCTTTTCTGCTTTGATTATGCAATCAGATACTATATGATTCGAAGCTTAAAAATGGCTTTTGAGACAGCCTCAGTTGATCCAACCGTGGACCTGAATATGCAGTTGTAAGTTACCATTCTTATGGTTATTAATTCCTCAATTTCAATATGTTATGTGTTAAAATAGTTTCCTTAATGTTGGTAGTTATGATTATTACTGTATTTCTTGATAAAGATTACTTGGTGGTCCTTTATGTTAATTGATTTGGCATTTCATTGTCTGTTTTATTCTATTGTGTATTTGACAAGTAGTTTCATATTATTTGCCTCTTATTACTTCTAATCTAATGAGTATGTAACCACTTTCTGGTTGTATGGCATAACAAAACTGCCACTTGGCTCTCTGGTAAATATTTTGTTCCAGCATTAGAGGTGTACAGCAATCGTAGCAATCTGTTTGCCTTAGTATAGTTGGTTTTTTTCTCTGATTAATGAATTAATCAATTAACTTTTTGGTGATCCAGAAGGATGGAATTGCTGCACCCGCAATAACAGATGTTGTAAGCTTCCCACTAAATATCTTTGCAGAGTTTTGTTTGATCTTGGAGATGTCACTAAATAGCCAATTATATTGTGATATAATTATATTTGCAAACTGGAAGTTTCTGATTAGCCATAGTTTTAGTAATAGAATTTGTGCTATGCAACTTAGATATGCTTAATCACAAGTGTTTGTATGAAATCTGTCGGTGATTTTATTATCTGTTTATACATGCTATGTTTTTGGCTCTTATCTATATGGTGCATGAGTTGATGTAGAGGACTCATCTTGGCATGTGAATAGATAAGGGGTATAGAAATTCAATACATAAAGAATATTATAAAAAGTTTTGTGCCTCCCTGTGTTTCCTACTTCTATGATATTTCTTTCTATATTAGAATTATGAATTTTATCTGATTATGCTTTTACTATCAAGCAATTATGAGCATTTGATTCTTTGGATAGTTGCATTACTCCTTGAATTTTGCTTATGAATATTCTGTAATTTTTTTTCTTTAACAAACTCCTTAGGGATTTACTGGCATTAACAAACTCCTTAGTTTTTATGGTTTTGCCGATGCAGGTTCTACGAAGATATTTCATATGATTACTTCAAATTCACCGGAAACAGAGTCCTTACTGTCAAAAGAGAAGATTAGTTCTATAGATAATGATGAGGAAACTGTGCATATGGAAGAAGAAGCTCTATGATGAAGTCAAGGTATGGTTTAACAACAAAGATGTTTTTGACTTTTACATTACCTTTTCACCTTTTCCTTTTACTTCATGTTTGTGTGCTTAAAAGCTGAATGACTTGGTAAATACGAGGCTGAAATACTTAATCAAAGTTTATATTCTTGATGTTATACTTTAAAAAGCTTAGTTTTTACTTTTTAGACATCATTCAAGATGTTTAATAGTTATATATATATATATATATATATATATATGTTCAAATGATTACCAACAGAAAAAGAGTTGTCTATATGAAGGAATATAAAATGGAGAATCATCATTGCATGGTTAGATATAGTGGTCCCTAATTTGCTCTGTTTTCATATAATCATGAAAGTGATCTGCTTTCAACCAAGTCAGCTATTTTTTATCTGGATAATCACTTATTTATTGGAAACAGCCATAGACATGTGTTTGAATTGTTTGAAATCAACTCAGTACGTGGATTGTCGAAATTTCAAAACTTAAAAGGACAAAAATTACTTGCTTTGATTTAATAGAGATAGATCCTGGAAATACTGTGTTTCACAATGATTTAGGCAGCGCGTATAGGATGTTCTAAAATCTAAATTGAAACCATTATCTTTTTCTCATGCAGTTCTTTTCCGTCTCATTTAGACTTTAATTTCTTTCTATGCCTGGGGTATGTCCTGTTTACATGTGATGCTAAGGCTTACATGAATTTAGCTTTTATCTTAGAAAGACCATTGTAAATGCACTAGGTCAGATTTGCTGAGAATATCTTTCACATTTAGAATATTTCATTTGTCGAATATATTAAATTTAATAAATTCATTAGCAATCATAATAAGTTTATTATTGACTAGAACATAACGTAGCGCGGGGGTCAATTCTAGTTACTATATTAATTTTAGACATCAGAAGGCTCCTCGGAAAGGGAAATGCTTAATCCAAAAGCAAATCCCATTAATCTTTGGGGGGATGGGGACCATATCCATCAATGAAGTTGGTCGAAATTTTCATCTACCACAATTAGAATAGCAAATGATGGGTCCTGTAGCGTTAATTAGCAGTTTAGCACCATTACCTGCCAATGCCATGGCCAATGGATTACTTATTTGAAGGTTTCTAAAACAACCCAATTCCCCATTGCATAATGCAGTAATTATGTCCCCCAAACCAAGTCACAGAACATCAGAATTGCACTATAAACAGGGTTGGAATTAAGGTAGTTTATAAAAAAATAAAAATTATCATGATATAAAAAATATTAAAATTTGTTTAAAATTTTTTAAAATATCAAAATGTTATATCAATCGGTATAGATTTGTACAAAAACTATAACAATACGATATAGATTTGTACAAAAACTATAACAATACGAGATTAATACTGTTTCAATTTACTTTCAAAATGATACGATACCGACCACATTTATTGGAATAGAAGAGTGAGAGACAGAACAAAAGCAATAGTCGGTATGGAGAAGAAAATCGCCAAGGCAACATTCATTCTCCTTCTCTTTCTTATGGCGATTCTTGTGACTGAGAGAGGGAGGGACTTGCCAGGCAAAGACGAAGTTTACAGTCCCCAAAGTCTCCTTTGGGTCCTTGGGGTCTTCCTTTATTTGGTTGGCCACTTCCCCTGTTCAAGCCACCTTGGTTTGGAGGATGCTGCGGGCGGAGGTCTGTTGCCATTCCATGGGGCAGCGCTGAAAAACGCCAACGGACAGCGAACAGAAGTGACTAAAGGTGATGGCGATGCCATTGACCAATCCCCATGACCCCAGAGAGAGAGAGAGAGAGAGCTTGTCATCGCGGTGTTTACATCCACCGGTTTCACTGTAGTTTATTGAAAAAGTGTCACTTTTTCCAGCAAAACAGGCAGACGACCGAGGCCAATCAGTTCATGAACCTTAGCATAAGGTGCAATTCAAGGGACTAAACACAGGTATCCTAAACCATTGACTTTAATTTCTTTTACTGTACATAAATAAGTTGTTTTCTAACCAAACATAATGGCAATGTGAAGTGGTATACCAAAATACACAAGCTAAGAGTGAGAAAGACAAGATAACAGAGCGGAAAGGGAAACAAAAAAATTGTTTACCAAACAGAATACTATGTTTCTCATCAAAAAAAAAAAAAAAAGGCACACAGCCATACATGTAGAGATAATAACCGCACTTGAATGAAATTACTCTGCTTTGAAGGATCCTTCAATGTATTTACAATATTCCACACAACTTATAACAAATCCACAAATCCACAAGCCTCATTTCCTGCACCATGGAAGGCAGCAACTCTGGGGAAAAAGAAATGCAAGAAAATATAAAATTAGGAATTATATAAGATTTGTAGAAACCGCAGGCATAGCAACCGAAGTTCTTTGCTGAGGTTCCCAAACAACATACCTTAGCACTGCTGTTAGTTGGCTTCCGATTCCGAACAGTGCGGTATGGGGATTGCTCACCCGGCATGCCCCCGTTGTTCCTCTCTTCTCGCACCTTATTAAAAATGTGAGTATAACCATCAGCTGACGCCGGGTTATTCTCATCCCAATCACCAAATTTCGGAACAGCAGCACCTTCATCAGGCTGTCACACCAGAAAACCAGATCATTAGCAACAAGTTCTAAGAAAATAACAAGCTTTAAACAAAGTGACAAATTTTTACATTTGGATTAGTTTGTCTCAACAGGAGTCATCACCTGGGGAAAAGGGCAAAGAGCAAAGAGCAGATAAAAAAAGTAAAATTTCACACAATCAACCCCAAGCCAAGCAAGAGGCCTAATACATTACCAATTTGATGTTTTATCAAGTATTACAAAAAAAAATTCGGCTAAATGAGAACATAATCTAAGATAGAGAAGGCTTTCTAGTAGGCTGCCAATCATGAAGACTTCAAGTTGTTGATAAGTTATGCTTTAGGTTTGATCTTTTTCGGGAAGCAGAAGAAAAAGAAAAAAGGAAGAAGATCATTAAGAAACATGTTGTAAGAAGGAAACAGAAGGGCATTTTCAAGCCCACCAGCCGATCCACAACTCACTTATTTTCAAGTTTATGCTATTTATGACAGAATAAAATGACAGGAAGAAAGAAGAGAATTTACACTGTCATCGCCTCTAGTACTTGGCCGCATTCTGGATCTCCCAGGAGTGCCATGGCTACTATCATATGAAGTCTTTCCTTCCAATGCAGGTGATGCCATGCTACCTCTCCCTGTGACCCGTGCCTGGTGATGGAGTGGTGATCTATCTATGCTGTTTTCGGATCCAATCCTCGGTCTTATAGGTTGTTTCGGGGCTTCACCAGAACTGATTCCACGGCCATAACGTGAAGGTGTAGAGTCCCCAAAAGCTCTGCGGTTGACATTGTCGTGACGTGCTGGAGAGTCAGCATATTGTCTGAGGTCACCTTCTTCCCTGCTCCTTCCACGCTCATGTGCCCTTATAGCAGGTCCATGTCCTACTGGTTCATCCAGTTCTGGTTTTGCTCTGGAAGCAGGAGGAGCTCTAGTTGGAGCTACATAATCATGATGTAAGTCTTGGTTCTCTTCGGGATCATTCGGATTTACAATCTTTCCTCCAGTGCGACCCTGACGGGCCTTATCAAAATAAGCTGTGTAGGGAGCGTTCTCTTCACTCTCCCAATTGCCAAACTTGGGTACATGAGAATGTTGCTGAAATGGCAACGAAAGCTTGTTATTGGATACAAACAAATTTCTCCTCTGTTATTAATGAAGACAAAGAGTAGGAGATCATAGATGGAGCAAAAATAATTCCAAGATCCTTACACCTAAAGATGGCTCACAATAGGAAAGCCAGAAGATTTTCCACAGATCAAATTTCAGGGTGAAACACTATACTTTATCACGTCAAAAGGAATCACAAACATAAAGACGAGCATGCATATAACTTAAAAGTTCATCGAGTATTATTTCTGGTTTCTGCGATAGCCACATTAATATCCCTCGAGCAAAATTCACATTCGAAAGTGGCATCAATCTTACTAAACTTCACTCTATTGCACTACAATTAAACCTATTAAGAAGGAAAATAAGCTAATACACTAAGCATTCTCTCTTCATACTGCTTAAAAGACTAATACACTAAGCATTCTCTCTTCATACAGCTTAAAAGCTTGCCTCCAACTGTAGATGGAGGCTGGAAAGATATTATTCTTGCTAGAAGTAAATCAGACAAAAAGGTTTTCCTAATTGCATGATGTGATCAATTGTATTATAATTATTGTTTTTATTGTCTTCAATCAATTTCGAATCTAGCTAGCCCATTCTTTTCTTAGAACCTTAGGTTGAATAGATATACAAGGTCAACCCATTCATCTTCCATTGGATGATTTATTTCAGAATGGCTACAATGTCGAGGGAAAACAAGGTCAAAGTATATGGGAGGTCCTTATACTATATCATCTAGTGCAAATTAGTTCATCTACTATAAATTGGGTAATTTAATCCTTGTTCTTTTAAAATTAAAGTAAAAAGGTAAAATTACTAACTATTGTAACGTGAAACGTTTAAAAAGCTGAAGTGGCATTTAACATGTGTTTAGTTGATGACGTAGATGTCAAATACTAACATGGCATCAATTAAATATATTATTTTAAGATGACATATAAAAAATAAATAATATATTTTCAATATTTGCTGTGGCATTTTCAACAACTTGGTTACTTATTTGTCCACGTCATCTTAAAATAATATATTTTATTGATGTTACGTCAACATTTGACATCGATGTCATCAACTAAACACAGGTTAAATGCCATGTCAGCTTTTTTAACGGTTCACGTTACATCAGTTAGTGATTTACCTTTTTGCTTCAATTTTAAAAGAACAAAGACTAAATTACTCAGTTTTATAGTAGAGGGACTAATTTGCACTAGATGGTATACTACAAGACCTCCCAAGTACTCTGACCGGGAAAACAAATGAGCACTGCAGAAAGTTACTATTCTAATATGAGCTTTTCTAAGGGTGAAATTAGGGGATAGTTAGGTATGAGAAGAGATAATCTAATTATGCTTCTTCTCATAGATGTACAACTGATGTTTATATGGTTCCAAAAGATTTTTATTAGCTACAATAAATTGCAGACCTCAGGGAGATAAGATAGCTTAAAACCACTTTCGGTTGATGCAGAAACTGCACCTAAATCTTAAATTTCTAACTAATGAATTTCAATAAAGATTTATTCTGCTTGGATAAGAGGTGATAAAAATAAGTGACCGGGAAATGCAATTGGCCATTCTATCGGACTCGATTGTGAGTATCGGACACGGGTATGTTTGATTTATTCTAAGTTTTATGTATTTGGAGGGTCCTTGGGGGATCATATCCCCATACCCATGTCTAAATATGCGCCTAACACAGGTGTCGGACACGGTAAATGAAGAGTCGGAGCAACATAGTGGCCATTAACCAAATCCAAAAGCTTCTTTAGCTGTTTTGATTACTTCTATCTAAACAAGTGACAAGGATTGTTCATAAATTAGGTCAAAAAGGATGAACAAAAGGGACAAGAGATCCATCTAATGTGTTACCAATCCCCTTTGCAGGTCATACAGCACACCAGTAGCCAAAAATGATAATCAAGCTCTTCCACATGTTAAAACTAAACTCTAAAACAAGAAAGTATCTCTGAAAAAACATTAAAGAATAACTCTTATCTTTTAACTTCAATTCCATCTTATTATAACTAGCTAAGAAGACAAATTCAGCTCTCAGGCAAAAGAGTTCCTAAGAGGTCATTACACAAAAGTAACAAACAACAGAACGCCCTATCAAGATATTTGAAACGCAAGTAATATATTATTAACTAAATGCAATTTTGTACGCAGCACTATTTAATCAATGAAAACAACTCAGAAATCAAACAAATCTGCTTGACCCCTCTGAATTCGCAACACTAAGTTTGTTCAAAGAAAAACAATCAACTCAAGTAGAAGATAAACGATTTAGTATTCTGTAAATATGATGGAAAAAAAATGAATCAAGTCCTGGGGTTCTACCTCTATATGACTGTTTCAGGGTACTTTGACTAATATCTTTCTTTTGTAATCATACGAAACAAGTGGATATAGGCACATATATGGCATCTACACAAAAATTCAAAATGCAATTCCCACGTCATACGATACATTAGACCTAGTAATATTGGACACGATACGAAAAAAATAACTAAAACACGACACGAAAAAGAAACACGGACACGATACGAATACACGAACATATCAAACTCTATATAACACAATTATTAACATGTCAAAATTTATATAAATATAAAACACTTTAAACACGATTATGACACGAGAAAATACAAGAACACGACACGAATACACGAATTGTCAGGTCTAGATTCATATAAGTAAATCTTACCTAATATTTGTGACATGAAGCCCATCAGTACAATATTAATCAACAAATGTTTCGTCCCATAAGTAACTGACAGGAAACAATGGTCCTACTCAAAGGGCTCACATGATCAACATAATCCATTATACACACACAAAAAAAGTCTACTTTGAGTTGTTCCTATTATCAAATTATTCATATTCTTTCTGGATGCACAACCTCACTTGGCAAACCCCTCTAGCAATCAAGAGGAAACTTAAATTGTGAATTTTTTTCCTCCTATTTTTAAATTGTGAATTTTTTTCCTCCTATTTTTAAATTGTGAATTTTCTCCATCTTTCTTTATCCTATTTAACCCACATTATTGGATGCTTTAATTTTTGCATTATCAAATTAAAAACCACAAAATTTTATAAGGCAATTTGATCCATAGTTGGGAAAGAATACAACATATGCACAGATCAGAAAAACAAGCCAATCATGTGATATATAAGTTCATCCTAAAATAAATCAATTAAGAGCCAACAAAATAAAAGACCAAAATCTCAACCATCCTAAGTTCATTTCTGTAAATCAATTACCTCAAACAAACACAAAAAAAAAAAAAAAAGAAAAAAAAAAAAGAAAGAAACAGAATTAACAATACAGAATCTCAATAGATCATATAAAACTCAATTAAATAACTAAAAAAAAGAGCTACAAATCTTGCTCAGCTTAGGTTGATCTCTTTGGTAAAACAAAAAATGACATAACACAAAACAAAAAATTCCATAATTCTCATCTTTATTTTTGTCTTTTGCAATTTTCTCAGGAAACAAACAGAAGAATAATGTAAACTAAACCTAAACCAAACACATCAAAAGAACCGAAAAAAAGAAGAAGATAAAGATAGAAACTTACTGCCATCTCTCTCCAGCAAACTTGTGAAACAAAACCCAGAATCCCCAAAAGAACAACAAAAATAAGCTTCTTTGTTATCAAACAATTACAGAACAAACCCAGAAAAATTACAACCTTTTTAAAGAACCCTTCAAACCGAAAAAGATAAAAAGAGAGAGATGAAGAGAGCTTTAGTGAGAGAAAGAGAGAATTTACAGAGAAAAAAAAAAAAAGAAGAAGAAAGAGAGAGAGAGAGGTTTATCAACCATTGACCAGCGCCACCGGTAAAGTTTGACCATTCTCTCTCTCTCTCTCTCTCTAAAATCTCTGTTTCTTCTAAGTTTCAGATGTCTCTGTCAAACCCAAGTCGCCGTATGTTTCCGTATCTTAGATTTTTTATTTTATTT
This sequence comes from Fremontodendron californicum, assembly GCA_030761205.1. Lineage (NCBI taxonomy): Eukaryota > Viridiplantae > Streptophyta > Magnoliopsida > Malvales > Malvaceae > Fremontodendron > Fremontodendron californicum. The sequence continues at coordinate 17,420,975 of JAULJL010000029.1, forward strand.
TTTCTAATCAAATTTCGTCGCAGGTAAATTTCCATTCCTTCCACACCAATGCATCACCGTTCGCATCCAATGAAAATATGAAATGCAATCATTGGGGATTGGAAGGAATAAAATTGGTGCTGAGAATAGCAGCAGTCTTAAGGCTTTGCTGGCAAACTGTTACTTAGGACTTAGGGTGCATTTGGATCGACGGATTTTTATTAGATCCGGTGAAATTAAAAAAAACAGTGATAATTGTGAAATGAAAATAAAAATAATCATTAAGGATATTTATATAAGTATATTTTGATAAATTAATTTTATAATATTAATATTTAAAATTTTAATATATGTTATTTTATATATTTATTTAAATATTTTAATTAATTAACTAATTATTATATAATTATATAAATTTATTTATCATATTAAATAAAATATAAATATATATTTTTTAAATAATTAAAAATAAAAAATTAATAAAATACAAAAAAAATAAAAAAGATATTGAAAAAAAGAGAGGGTAAAGTGTAATTTTACCCAGCAAGTAGACCTGTTCACGGGCCGGACAGGCTCGACCAGCATTGGGCCAGGCTTAGACAGAAAATTCTTGTTTCAGACCGGCCAAAAACAGTATTTTTTATATTAAAATAATATTATTTTATTTAATTTTAATTATAAAAATATTAATAAAAAAAATATTTTTTTATTTTTTAAAAGTAATGAACAGTACTCACAGGTCGGCCCGAACAAAAACTTTAAAAAAAATTCGAATTTTGATCCAACGTATGAGCACATCTACCAGCAAAGTTCAGTTAAAGCCACTGAATCTTACCTCCTTTCGTCATCAATTGAAAAAGCAAATTAAACATTTGTACCATAAATATTTTTTAAATGCATCCTGCGATGTGTTTAACTCCGTTTAATACATTAAATTTCTCTGAGAAAATCCAAATGCAACCTTAAAAGTTTTAAATTTAACGCCGTTACTGCTAATGGCGGCTGACTTATCTTAAAACCTGAGAGTTTGTCTGTCTTTCTCTAATAATAATAATAATAAATTTTTTTCCCCTGTTTGTCGGCTTCTCTGATGCCCTTCCAATTATTCAACATTTTAAAAATATTATTTGTTTTTCTTAAACTAAAATTTTAATTTAACCGTTGGTTTAAGGTTTTTATAATTTATATTTCTTTTTTAAGAAATTTTAAAGGAAAAAAAGCACATGTTGTCTACTTTTAGATTTTTTTTTTGTAATATTCTTCTTTTTGAAAAAAAGTATTTGAATAATTTATATTTCTTTTTTATGAAATTTTAAAGGAAAAAAAAGCACATGTTGTCTACTTTTAGATTTTTTTTTGTTGGTAATATTCTTCTTTTTGAAAAAAAATATTTGATGGTTTGATTTGTAGAGTATATTTCTTTTTTTTTTTTATAAGTAGAGTATATTTCTATATCACAATTTTGTGGCTCTCCAAGAGATTCCAAATTATTAAATTATTTTTAATGCTTTGATGATTAAATTATTATCAATTTTTAAAACAAGTATATAATCAAGAATTGTGCAACTATACATTTTTTAAAATATAATATTAAATCTATTAGTGGATTAACAATAAATGCTTAAAATTCAATCTATTAATTAAGTTCTTTATTATTATAGTTTTTAGGGTTTTGTTAACGGAATATTTTTAAGGTATTTTTTTTAAAATTAATTAATATATTATTTGTAAAAATAATATTTTATTGAATATGATAGTTGATTAAATAAAGAGAAAATAGTATTAAGATGTTTGGTTAGTTAATAGTATTTAAAAAATATGTTAGGAATGAAAATAATAATACTAATTTTGGCTATAAAATAATTTATTTTTTAATTACTTATATTTTATTTTTATTTATCAAAATATGCCAATTTCTGACTTTTGGAGGTTTTATGCTGCTCAGGTCATTGCCTTGGCCTCATTTATTTATTATATTTTGTCGCTTGTTCTTGCTAATGTTTAGTTATTTCACTCTTATTTAGTTCCTTCTTATCTTTCTCCCTTGTGCCTCGCACCCACATATGCACTAACAATTATGGAGTAGATATCTTTTCTGTTATTTACCCCAATGGTTTACTTCATGCTTCCATGCCAAGAATCTCTTGGTGGATCTTTTTATTCAGAAATGCACTTGTATCAAGGTGTTTGCTATCAAGGATTAAAGAGTTTTCTCAAATTTAACTCACTTTTTTGGTTGAAAAGTAGATGACTTTTCACTCAATATCAGAAGGGCGTGGTTCTCTGTTAGCATGGCAAGGTTGTATGCTAAATATGGTAAACAATACATGTTCTTGTTTATCTTTCACAAGATGGGTACTTAGTTTGCTTAAATAGGAAGTAATCAAGACTGAATGACATAAATATGTCATGGACACTAAAGATTTCAGCCATTCTTGGCATAAATTGCTGAAAACTGATGGTTAATGTTATTTTCATCTCATTTCTCTGCAATAGTCATATGCTACATATGGTAAACAAACTTATTCTTGTATATTTTTTACTTGTGCTTAGAACTGATAAGTTATTCAGTGTGAATTTGATAAGATGAATTGTATTTCATTAAATTGTGAGTTTGTGGCCAAACCTCTATTCCAAAAGCCACTCTTTTACTTTTGGAAGCCATAGCCTTTTTAATTTATATGGGAGCGAAATCTAGGGCTAGAATAGCACTACTACATTTGCCAATATGAGGGTTTGGAGTGGAATAAAATCTTATACAGGTCCATTGAAGGTGTCTAGCATTATGTTGCTCCGACTCTTCATTTCTTTTAAAATATCTGTATCCGATGCATATTCAGATATGGGTATGGAAATATGACCTTTTAAAAATCCTTCAAATACATGAAAAAACTTTAAAAAAACTGAAACCATGTCTGACACATATCCGTATCCGACACTCACACCCGAGTCTAAGTAACATAGGTTTGGCATCTGTTCTTCCAAATCTCTATTCAATTTTTTTCTTTTCTGGATAACTCTCTATTCTATTTCATGGTTCAGTAAAAAGGCTGTCTATAAATGGACACTCACTAACCAATCCAAATATGTACATTGTCTTGAGGTCTCTGATGATACGTTGTTTCTCATTTCCTTTACTCTCCATTAGCTCCAGGCTGAGGGGTCAAATGATGCAGGTGCATCATTTTGACTTGACCAGAATTTGGAAATATGAAGATTTGTTAGCGGATCGCTCTTCATAGCTTCTGGGTGTTACTGTTATCCAATTTGAGCTTCTCCTCAGTATTACTCATCACCAATTTACAGCATGGTACATATTTCAGTGCAAGTGAGTTTACTGAAAAAAAATTGAGGATTTCTAAAAGTTGAATCTTTTCCATTTATCTTGCTCTGACTTTTCATTTTTCTTGAAGTATTCGTGTCCGACGCATATTCAGACATAAGTATGGGGTTATAACCCTCCAAAAATCTTCAAAATACATGAAAAAACTGAATATACCCATATCCGACACTCACACCGGAGTCCGAGTAACATAGTTTTCCATGACCAACTGTGAATTTTGGTTCTATGTTATTGCTGATGTGAAAGTGAAGAGAATTGCTCAACCAATGATCATAAAATGAATCAGCTTCATGCAGTAATAGAGTGAATGATTATTCTATTACCAGCCCCTCTTTTAGTGATATCGTGCATGTTTGACTGTCTGAACTTGATCTTGTAGGTTTTACCCTATTTCTTGGGTTTATAATTGACCGTATGCACCATTATCTTAGAAAACTTGTTGGGCTGAGGAGTAGTGTGGGATCTTCAAAAGAGGAAGTCCAATGTCTTCAGAAAGAGAATGCAGCTTAAAGAGAAGGATGACAAAGCTTCCATGGAGATAAAGCTACTGAAAGAAGAAATTTCTACCCTATCAAAGAATTTGAAGAAGCTGAAGTTGGACGCTGAAGAGAAAGGCAAAAAGATTGAAACTGCTGAAGCACATGTTGCTTCCCCCCGGACACAATCTGCAGATTTACCACTTGAGTACGACCGCTTATTAGAAGATAACCAAAAGCTTCAGAATCAAGGTCTAGGATACAAGAGTTTGAAGAAATTTTGAACTATGGTACTTGAACTATGGTGTGAGTGTCGAACATTGATACGTTTGATTTATTCTAAAAATTTTCATGTATTCGGAGGATCTTTGGGGATCATATTTTCATATCTATATCCGAATATTTGTTGGACACGAATGTTAGATACAGATACTTCAAGAAAAGAAAAAAAAATCGTAACAAGATTTTGAAGGATCCCAAAGGATTCTCACGAGCTGTCTACAAAGGCCAGCCAAAATGTTTTGCTTTTTAAATCTTGCTGATTCCATGAAGGGAAGTGAGAAACTATGGAGATTTTTGCAATAAGCAGAAGTTACAACTTTAGCTTCCTATATAAGGGGGGAGAATAAAACAGAAACTGTATATTTGCTTGGCTCATAACACCGTTGCTGCCCCCTGGAGATATATAAAGAAGAGGGCTTCGCATTATATATAACACATGATTTCAGCTCAAAATCTCCCTTTACACTTCATTTAGATTGTAGAAAGCATCCAGAAATATTAGTTATAAGACAATGCGGAACATACATTAGTGTAAAGTTTCTAACCGAAGCCACTATAAGGAAATAAAGGAACTCTTACCTACTTGCAATCGAACAATACTCCATCCTTTGATTTCAATAACAAGCTCATGAAGCCACATTGATGTCAATAGAGCTGAACAAGAAGAAGAAGAAAAAAAGCACCAAAAAGAATTGCTACATGCAGGGTGTTATCAGCCAACACGCAAAACACATCCTTGAAATCTTGTAGGATGGCCAATAATACATCTTGATATCCGACCGACAACAACCACTTGCTAAAACTCCGAATGTCAGCCTCTAGATTCCAAAGCGAGAATTATCTTCTTTCTTGGGCCCTGGAAGTAAAGCAAAAAAAAAAAAACTTCCTAAAAAAATTCCAGGGAATTGACAAAAAAAAAGTAGGAAATGGGATAAATAGACTATTTGTGATACATGCATATAACAGAAAAAGAGAAAGACAAACGGCAATGGCTGCTTAGTGAAGGAAATGCTTTAAAGTCCATAAGTGAAAGGCACATATATTATGTTGGACTAGAGATGGAAGTGAAGTGACATATATTTTCAAATTACCTTGACACAAATTAAGGATTTTCTAAGACTCCCTTGATCACTTATCATCTGTACATACCAGAAATTCCAACTTTTTGAAGAGATAAGCATTTAAATGCAATAGAACTATTAATTCCAATAATACTCTCACATGAGAGTATGCAATAACAAAAAAAGCAAGAAAAAAATAGGGACCTTAAAAAAAAAGGATTCTCTAGGTGAAAAGAAAAAGGACATTTTCATAAGTTAAGAAGGTCTGCCTTGACTTTTTAAAAGAGACAAACATTGGAGCATCTCAAATTGGAAAACTGGAGAAAAAAAGGGGTAAAAGTAACATTATTTCTAGGTTCTGAACCCAGATTATAGGATTCATCCCTATTTCAAATCCCTCATCAACCAAGACAAGCATCAAATACAAGCGTATAGCAAATTCAGAATAGAAAACTATGCATCCATGTGAGGGTCATTTGAAGTTACCATTGGCATGCCTAATGCTTTCAGATCATCATCAGTCATGTGTAAAAGAGCTGTCATATCAACCTGCAAAAGGATGTTTATGTCTTATAGTGGAAGCAGAAATTTCTTTAATTCATGTAATTATTTAAAACAAGATAAGGGGGCAAATTAACAATACACAGAAGAAAGCATAAAACTACATACTTCCTCTGCTTGAAAAGTAATTGCATATTTTTCAAGACCCAAAGACAGGAGGAAGCCCTCCACTGATGTATCACCCTGTATAAGAAACCACATCGCTTAGAGACTAAAAAGTAACTATAATAACGCACATTGGCAAGAAAATATGATTGGGGAATGGCTCTTAAGTTGCAGCTTAAGCAGCAGCTAACATATGCAGGTCAACTTTACTTAGTTCACTTCATCATGCACTGCAACCCAACGTAAACAAGCCCTAGCAATATGCATGCCATACCAGGCAGGTTTTTGAAACCCCCAGCCACACTTGTCCAATTAACAAAAACAATAAACATAAAACACTAACAAAAATCGAATGTCAAGATATAAAAATGCCATGTCACATATTATGATATAATGCAAACAAAAATGCTAGCCATTCCTTTGTCTTGTGTTAACTTAGAGAAGAGGGAGAAAAAGGGGGAGCCGGGTAGAAGGTGTCCCTAACAGCCCAAAATGGTAAGGGAAAATAATAAAAGAAAAAAGAGCAGAAGTTCTATGCCTTTTGCTGAGCCTTCTTCCTTACTGCTGTAGTTGCAGCCCTCTTCGGCTCTGGTTCAGGAGTTTCAACTGCTACACTTTTCCTGGCTGGTTTGGCAAATTCCACTTTTGGTTTTGGTGGATCAGCATTTATTGGCTGCGTATTCATTGTTCCAGACAATTTTTCACGAAGATCATGCACACCTGAGAGAGTTCCCCTTCCACTTTGGGACACTTGTTGGAGACTTTTCCTTTGGAGCTTCAAACGAAGATCTCGGGCATTGACTTTGCGATCTTCACAAGCCATTAACACAGTCAAAACCAAATAGAGATGATTTAGTTGCATCTAACTATAGGAACAATATTTTAGTTGCATGTTATTGTGTCAGGCAATCCATACTTGAAACTTGAGGTGCATTGTCTTGGTAAAGATCATGTTCCCACTTGTCATCTTGCCTCTGCCTGCAAAAGTTATTGCACGAAAGATGTTCACGGATTAGGAGCATTAAGGGACAAAGTGTAAATAAACCAAAATCAACTACTTTCTTTTGGGTGGAATTAAGGGGACCTAAACCAAATTCAACTGATGCCAACATGCCAAGTAATATCAGCTGAAAATCCATCACCACTACTTAAAAAAGATAGATATTTTACAACATTATTACCCAAGAGGCAAAATCACACCCTTACAAACTCGAACCACAAACGCTTAAGTTCATAAGCAACAAGCACACATAAGAAAATTGTAGAGGGTCAAAAGAATGAAGTTGATTAAAAGATAAAAACCACGTCAGTAAACTGGTTTGCTCTTTCCTCCTTTTTCTTTTTTTGCCCCCGAGGCCGAGGGAGATGAGTAGAGTGCCTATTGAGCACCAAATGGCAAATACTAAATACTCCATACTAGGAACAATAACTCATAATGTGCAGTGCAAACAACATATTTTGGAAGCTAAAATTTCAAAGGCCCCTTCACAGTTCCCAATTACCCATGACCTCTGCCAACAATAACTCTCTTCTTTCTATGCATCATACTTGATTTTAACGATTTAGGACCCAGAAAAGACAAATCTAACTCCAGAATTTTAGTGAATTTAAATAAGAACCATGTTATTTTTTTATTCAAATGATCTTTAACTCCAATGCACTCATAAACTCTATCTCAAATCCTTCACAGCAAATTAAACTCAAATATTCAATGCAAAGCCAGCAGCAAAATTGATTCATCGTCCAAAAATATCAACACAACGGAAAACAGTTAAATTACTACATTACCGTAAAGTAAATAAGTGAAAAGGAAAATTCCTATTTAGGCAAATAAATCCAGTCTAATTTTTCCAATTATCCTCCGTAGAAACAAACAGAAAAAAAGAATCAGAAAATCAAACCTCTTGCCAGTGATTTGACGCCGCCGAATAGAGTTGTCAGAGGAGTTGCTATTGAGTCTCTCCTGTACCGACCTTTTGCCAGCACCCTCCACTCGATCAGCATACATCTCTGTCCGCTAATCGAAAACCCTAATTCTAACCCAAATCTTTATAAATCACGCGGAAAATAAAAAGAGCTGAAGACGAAGAAAGATTGGTTTTCTAGAGGATTTTAAAAATTAAAAAATTCTAACTATACTCAGGAAGAAAATAATAAAAAAGAAAGAAACCCTAGCCCTTATTTTGTATAAATAAATGTAAATGCGTGTAAAAATACATTAATTTCTACTTATCAGGAATTTGGAGATTTTTGTTTGAAAAGCGTGTTTCTCACTCCCTCCCCTCCCCTTTGTAGATTGGCGAAATCTATTTTGGTTTTTTTTTTTTTTTTTTTTTTGCTTTTCACTTTTTTTTGGCTTTCGAATTTGGAGAGTGCTTTGAAGCTAAGGGACTGTTTGAGAATTTTTTATTCCTTTACATCACCGACTAAGGATATGGGAGGTGAGATTGATTTCGGTGAGATTAATTGTTATAGCCGATTAAAGGTTTATTTGGATGGGAGGTGAGATTGATTCCGGTGAGATTAATTACTGTAGCCGTGAGATTAAAATCAATGATGAAATATATGTTTGGATGAAAAACAAAAGTGACGGTGATGTATATATATATATATAATAAAACTTTTAAATGATTTGATCATTATGAAATTAATAAATAATTAAAAAATTGTTACATTATATTTTTTCAAATAATTATTTCATTAATAAATAAATAAAAATTCATAATATATAAATAATATTTTACATTTATTTTATTATTTATGTATTTCTTATTTTTAATTAATTTTTATTATTATATAATATATTTATTAATTAATAATAAAAATATAATAAAAAAAGACAACCATCTGGAGCTTCAAGCTTCAGAAGGTTTAAAATATAAAAAGATTATCCAGTGGAGCCTTGTTATCCAAATGCCTTGCGGCTCGATTAGAATCAAAAAGTGTCCCAATCGGGCCGTACTTAGGTTCCGTTTGTATCCAAACGAAGCTCAAGTAGAAGCAAAACGCGTCGTTCTATCATAAGAAAAAAAAAAAAAAAAAAAAACCCCTTTGGAAGCCCATGAGCCCAAATTTCCAGAGTTCGTTTTTATACTCGATAATTTTTTTTTTTAATTTTATGAATGAATTAAAAAATTATTATATATCTTAATTTTTAATTATGTTTTAAAAAAATGTGTCGTAGTATTAATTCTGTTTATGACATCTATTATAAAAATTTTCTTTTTTTCCTTTTACCAATAAACTCAAATGATTAATTGGCTTTTTTCTCTTAGATGTGAACATCAAAATAAAGACAACTAGAAAAAGACCCCGCTTCGTCGGGGTAGTTTTAATTTTTTTATATAAATTTTTAATTAATTAATAATAATAAAATAATTTTAAATTATATTTTTTTAATAATAATTATTTTTTAAATCTTTTTATTTTAAAATTGTAATAATATTAATATAATTATATTTTCTTAATTATGAAAATTAAATTTATAATAATTGTTTATTTATAAATTACATAATATAAATATATTTTCAAATGTTATTTATATATATTCTTAAAAATATTTAAATTTTATTGTATACTACGTATTTTTATTTATAGGAGGTAAAAACAAAAAATAAAATAAATAAAATTGTGATTTATATTTTATTCTCTTGTAGAATCGATTTTCTCATAAAAGTTAGTAGCAAGTTCGTATTTTCCTTTTTTTTTACTTTTTTTCCCGAACGGATCAGGTACGAATCATAAATAGATCTGCAACTCAACGAACAGACCTAATCCTTTAAATACATAATTTAAAATTTAAATAAAAATAATTAATAAAATAAATTTTTTTAACTTTTTCTCCTAGCTGATTCGGTACGGATCCTAAACCGACCACCGAGTCAATGTGCGGACCAACCCCTTTAAAAGTATCATTTAAAATAAAAATAAAAATAATTAATAAAAATTTTTAAAATTTTTTTTCTCCAAGTGGATCGAGTACGGATCCTAAATCAACTCGCGAGTCAACGTGTAGATCAGCCACTCTAAATTCATCATTTAAAATTAAAATTAAAATTAAAATTAAAATACTTAGTAAAATAAATTTATTTTTTAACTTTTTCTCCGGGCGGGTCGAATACGGATCTTAAATTGATTCTCGAGTCAACGTGCGAACTAACCACTTTAAATACATCATTTAAAATTAAAATAATTAAAAAAAAAAATTTCAAACGGGTCAAATATAGATCCTAAATTAACCTAAGAAAACAATTTTTTTTTTTTGAAATATATATTTATTAATAATAATATATATTTTTTTTTTGGACATTTAAAGAAATGCCTCTTGGATCCCTAAAAATTCTTTGTGACAAATCAAAAATACTCATAGAAAATGATAAAATAGGACAAAAAAACCTTTAATGAAATTCAAAAATTTTCTATGAGTCCCAATGGACTCAATTTTCATAATAGTTATACTTATGAGATTGCTAAGCATTTTGGTCATTGCATTGCATGCCAAGTATGTATATTCTTTATGGGTTTGTATTTGATACACTGTCAGTGTAACACCCTGTCCTGATAATCTACCTAAAATCCGGCAGAGTTTCCTTTCTATCTCAACTATAACCCTCCTGCAAATAACACTCAATTCATATCCTCAACCAGCAATATTTCTTGATACTATTACCACATATATCCATGCATATTCAAAAATTATCCATGATCAATTTATGCTCAAATCAAAACATATTGATCTATTGTCTTATATCTTTGAATATATACAATATATCCAGAAGTAAACCTATCTCAGCAAGGTTTACTAGATAAAAACATCAAAAGATCAAGACTTCAATAAATTTCTAGTATGATGCCCACCACGTCAAAATACTATTTGTAGCAAAGAATAGAGGAAGGTTGCAATCCCGACACCTAATTGTCACCTGAAAATGTGAATATGAAAAGGTGAGATATATGAATATCTCAATGAGTAGACAACATTTAAAGCGTGTGAAAACCATAATGGAAATCTGTAAAATATAATTGACATTTTCAAAATAAATAATAATAAAACCATAATAAGTAATTCAAAGACGTAGCAAGCTTTTCAAATGTATAACAATATTAAATCAATGAATAAAATCCGTAAAGTAATTCAAGTTTCGTATAATTGGGCTCCAACTTTCTGTCATGCACAAGAATACATCCATGAAATAACCAAGCAATATCCATGTAGGCATACTAGTAGCCGGCCCCAAAGGCCAATACCACCATAGGACGCCCCAAAGGCATATGTGTCGCTATGATGTGCCCCCAAAAGGCAAATATAACGGGATAGGGACTCTGGAGGTGGCTCCCACCACAAAGGCGTAGCACGCAGCTCCCATACCCCAGTCTAATATCACGGAATAGGGACTCTGGAGGTGGCTCCCGCCACAAAGGCGTAGCACGCAGCTCCCGTATTCGGTCTAATATCACGGAATGGGGACTCTGGAGGTGGCTCCCGCCACAAAGGCGTAGCACGCAGCTCCCGTATTCCGGTCAAGGAAATAATCTCATACATTAAGTCAGGTGGAGCCAAAACCATGTACGTCAAATTCTATGTAAAATCATATTTCATAAATCAACCAACTTACTCAATATAATATTTATTGAAATAAAAAAATACTTAATCAATTCATATGATTAAATATCGTATATACCTTTAATACGTAAAAAAAATATTATGTAAAAAAAAATATATAATTATAATTAAAAATATTTCAAATAACTATAGTTGTTGTCTACTCACAATCCTTTGGATGATCTCACTGTACACCTCGACCTGAAACTTCGGGATCCACAGGTGACGTCGGATCTACGTGGCCTAGAGATTAACAATAATTAGTATCCATACATGCTCAAAGCATTACACAATTTTGAATGTAACTTAAGTCCCATAAATCTACCCCATATACTAATTTCTCATACTCAAAACAACATATCCTTAATTTTTAATATCATTTCCATAATCATTTTCTCCATAATTCAACTCCATAATCATGTCCTTATCAAATTCGTTTCTAATATTCCATGCCTTAGAGATTTTCATAATCCATAACCATCCTTTGATACTATATTTCTCTTAGGCAATAAATTCCTTAATATCAAGTTAGATTAGAAAATCATAACTTGAGTTTGGTAAGGAATTTGGAAGTGATCCCAATTATTTTATTTCAACCAATATGTCTAATTTATGAATAAAATAACTAACTTATACAACTAGAACAAAATTTTGATCAAATTTGATAAATCCCGAAACCATGCTGAAACAGGGATCAACACAGAACAGTAAACTTCACCGAATTTATCTTTTTAACCGCTTATCGGTTTTGGGTGATTCAAAAACCAAAATTCTCATATTGAAGTCTAGTTTCTAGGAAAAATATCAAAAAAAATACAAACCCTAATGTACCGAACCCAGAAAATCCGAACAGCAAGCATGCTCAAGTAGAATATCTAAAGAAAATGAAGAATTTATCAAGAAACTAACCTTGGATGTAATTGTTGTTGAGATTTTGGTGGAGTTCTTGAAGAGAAATGGAGGAGATGAAGAAATTTGAGAGGGAGGCTGCCGGCTGCTCATTTTGCAAATGAAGATGTCAAGATTTTTCGGGAGACAATATGAACATAAGGGATATTTTTTTATTTTTGGGATAATTGCATATTAGTCCCTCAACTCTTTATAAATAACCATGAAGCCCCTAAACTTTTTTAATATATTCAATTTGATCCTTTCTTCTTTTATTTCCTTCACTTATAACTTTTTACCAATTTCCAAGTTTGTCCTTAAAATTTTCGGAATTTAACTTTACATGATTATACGTAACCTCGGTTGTTACAGTCAGTGTATAGGTCTATATACTTATAGTGAATTCTACACTGACACCTCATTAAAACATAATCACTAACTCTAAACCTCTAATCACTAACTCTAACCACTAACCCCTAACCCGACAGGTGACATCGTAAAATGTATTGTCAGTTTATAAGTTTATACTGATAATGTATCAAATATAAATCCATTCTTTATTTAAAATGAAGAAAACAGATTCAAGCTGAAGCTAAAAAGTAGTCTCTACAACAGAACAAAGTCGAGCTTGTAATTTATGCATGGGCAAAGGGTTCTTCAACCATGGTAAGTTTGTAACTGTATATAGATATTAACCGGGCTTATTTCTGAAACTTTCTTGTTCAGCTTTATTCAATGCTGCCGCCTCTAACTCTATCAATCTCTTACGTATAAACGTCATTCGTTTTGGAGTCGGAAAGCCGAAATGACATCCGGCGATATGGTTGGTCTGTCTACTGCTGATTCTTGCACGCATAATAGACCCACATGATTTATTTACCAATCAAATCATCTTGAATTCGATAGCAAGATTTTGCTAGCAGAAAAAATTAGCTTATTTCTTTTCTTGATGATAATAATTAATCTCCAATGCCAATCAGCTAGATATGGTAATATTACACAACACCAAAAAAAAAAAAATCTAAAATTGGATAAAAAAAATACGAATACGACACGAATATATAAACATGTCAAAATTTATATAATATAAATCATTAACACGTGAAAATTTATATAAAAATATAAAACACCTTAAACACAATTATGACACGAGAAAATACACGAACACGACCCGAATACGAATTGCCGTGTCTATATCCAGCCTTTCAAGAAAACTATTGATTTGATAAAAGAGTCTAAAACAGCGTAATCTTGTAATTAACTTCAAAAAAAGGAGCCCATTTTACTCGAAATTTTTTGCTCAAAATGTTCTTGGACATGATTCATATGAGTAAATACTAATGCTTGTGCGGAAAACATGATGGTACAGAAATCGAATCAGTAAAAGAAAATGGGGGGAAACTTAAAATCTCTATGGAGAGTTAGAACAAGCTCTTATACTACTACTTCTATGTATATGATGACTTTCCTATTGTAAGTTATATATCTTCACCGAGCTTCTATGTCTGAAATTGATGTACTGATCGAACAACGTTCTTGTTCAGCTTTAGACAATGATATGTTAACCAGTGTTTGATGAGTGGAAAATCCATTTTGTTTCGGAGCTGGGAGTGGCAGGGTGTCGTTTGCAAGCATAGAAATGACATCAGACATGGTTGGTCTGTCTATTGCAGACTCTTGCACGCATAAAAGACCCACATGGATGCATCTCAATGCTTGAGATTTAGAATTTTTGTCACCTATTTTGGAGTCAAGTAGCTCAAAGCTTCTTTCTCCTTTCCAAAGCTCCCAAGCCTGGAGCAAGTTGAAACCATCCCAATGACTAAATGGGTTAGCCTGAAAAGATCAAAAGCTTTAATTAAGAACAAAGAAAAAAAAGACTTGAGATTCAGAAAAAACTAACATATCACACTAAATTCATGGGGCGATCATGATGAAAAATGCTATTGTTTTTTTGGCCACTGACAAGCTCCAATAATAAGACTCCAAAACTATAAACATCCGACTTCTCAGAGAAATTGCCTTCCATAGCATACTCTGGTGACATATAACCACTGCAATTGTGAAACTGTTTTAGCCTTTTGAAAACAAATGAAAAACAAAGTAAGTATCTAATTAGCATTTGCTTACTATGTTCCAACAACTCTGTTCGTATTTGCTTCGGATTCGTTTCGCCCGAAAATTCTAGCCATGCCAAAATCAGAAATCTTTGGATTCATATCACCATCAAGCAAAACATTGCTTGCTTTTAAGTCTCGATGGATGATTCGTAATCTAGAGTGTCTATGAAGATAAAGAAGTCCTTGAGCAATTCTTTCAATGATGCTAAACCGTATCTTCCAGTTCAGTAGCTCTCTTCTAGTTGGATCTGCAAATTATGTACATACAGTTAACTTAGTTTTGTCCTTTAATTCCTATTTGATTGAATCAAAGACAAGCCATGGAAAAAGATTGTGTGGAAGGAAAGTATTGCAAACCAAAAAGGAAGAAGTCCAAGCTTTTGTTCGGCATGCATTCATAGATCAACATCTTTTCGCCTCGTTTAACACAACAACCCAAAAGTCTAACAAGATTCATATGCTGAAGTTTGGCAATAAGAATGAGTTCATTCTTAAATTCCACAAGTCCTTGTCCCGAACTCCTCGACAGCCTCTTCACTGCTATTTCTTGGCCATCAGGTAATTTTCCCTGATAAAAATTGTGTAGAAGTAAAGTAAATTAAGCCTCAAATGTCGATCAGAACATATTTAACTTAATTTCTTGAGTCCTTGTTAGAATTTACCTTGTATACAGGGCCAAAACCACCTTCTCCGAGCTTGTTTTCAGATGAAAAGTCATTTGTAGCAGCCATTATAGAAGCAAAAGTGAAGACGTTCAAATCATGACCTTTCCTCCCATCGTTATTGCCAATCTCATTTGAGGTAGTTAATTCGAGTAATATATCTTCTTCCTCTCTTTCCTTATCTTCTGTTCAAGTTTAGATGCATATGGTTAGACTCCATTGTTGTATCAAACATAAAGATTGCCTAACTCTGAGCGAAAGGGGAAGAATTTACCTTGGAGTTTCTTCCTCCTCAGTTAAAACAAGAATCCCAATGCAAGTATTATCAGCACAGATGCAAATGCAATGATGATCCAAATCCACCAATTGTTTTCTAAAAAAAAAAAAAAAAAAAAAAGAACACAGAGAACAAATTAAGACAAAAAGTTGCAACCAGCTCAAGTAACATAAATTTTGTTTTTTCTCTTGTGAAGGATAGACTTACCATTACCATTACCATTTACTGGATCTGATTCATCTTCTGCCAATGTCGAATTTAACACATAAACAAATCGGTTATTTCCAGTTTCAGTTACTGAAAAGTTCGTATCTCTGCTCCACAACTCGCACCCAGTTCCATTTGCATGAAGAGTAGCATAACCGACGCAAGAACATGTGTTCCAACATTGAGCCGAACAGTCTCCTAAACCAATGCTTAAATTCCCCTCAGATAATAATGAAAATCCCCTAAACAAACCTCTTCGCTGCACAAACTCATCTGTTTCACTTTTGCATGCAGGTTCTTGGAGTTGACAACCGGGAAGCCCGTAGCATGTAGCACTGGGCAAAAAGATTGGTTTCGTCATGGTATGTCACGGGATAAAGAATGACACAGAAAGTTGAAATGCAGAAAAGAAAAAAGAGAAGAATATAGAGAGAGTCAGAGAAGAATTTTGAACATTCTATTAGATAACTTTTTCAGTACAATGACCTCTGTATATATAATACAGCTGAACGTCCTAACAGAATTCATCTCAGATGCTAACAAAAAATGGACAACTGTCCAGTACATATTATTCTTGCTAAATAACCAGTACAATCCAGCTCAGCTTGTAACGGTCTTCTAGATGTTCCTCTCGTGACTCTGCTTGGCTCAATTACTGACTTGGCTCAGCAGCTTCCCTTGCAATATCCAGCTCATAGGCTACTGTTTTCAGCTCCTCTTCACAGTGTCTCTGCACTTGCTTCTTCCTTGCTACCCTGGCGTTACTCTCGTCTGCCATTTTCATCACAATACCCTCTCCTTCAGAGGATCCTTGTCCCCAAGGATCAAAAGAGGAAAACTGAGACTTAAGCACTGTATAATCCTCCCATGTGGCATTTTCAACTCCCAAATTCGACCAAACCATTAAGAGTTGAGTCACAGCTTGATTGTTCCTTTTAACAATTCGTTTGTCCAAAACAGCAGCAGGAAATACCAATGGCTGACCATCACTGCCAACTTCAGGAGGTGCAGTGATAGGAACCACCTTAGGCCCGATTTTCCTCTTCAATAAACTAACATGAAAGGTAGGATGGATTTTTGAAGTTGCAGGAAGCTGTAACTTATAAGAAACAGTACCAACCTTAGCACAATAGGATAAGGTCCATAGTAACGTGATGACAGCTTCAAATTCTTTCGGAGAGCCAAAGATGTTTGCTTATAAGGTTGTAGTTTTAAGTAGACTTCCTCTCCAACTTGAAATTCTCTTTCGCTTCTCTTCTTATCTGCATAAAATTTCATTCTGTCTTGTGCCTTTGTCAACTAATCAATCAACAATTTACCCAGTTGCTCTCTCTCCTTCAATAAATCTTGCACCGATGCTACTTTAGCAGATGAACTAGCATCCCAGGCCAGACCAGGTGGTTGATACCCATACAAAGCTTGAAAAGGTGTCAACCCAATAGCAGTGTGGTAATTAGTATTGTACCACCACTCAGCTAGTGGTAGCCATTGAGCCCAGATTTTAGGTTTCATGGAACACATGCATCTCAGGTATTGTTCCAAGCATTGATTCAACTTCTCTGATTGACCATCAGTCTCTGGATAGTAAGCAGTACGGAGATGCACATTAGTGCCCAATAGTTTCATCAGTTCTTGCCAGAACAAGCTAGTGAAGATTCTGTCCCTGTCAGAAATAGCCACTTTATGAGTCCCATGCAATTTGTGAACCTGGTTTAAGTACAGTTTAGCTAGATCAGCAGCTGTGAATGGGTGAGTGAGAGCTAAGAAGTGAGCATATTTAGTGAATTTGTCAATGATCACTAAAATTCAATTAAACTTCTATGATATAGGCAGCCCTTCAATGAAATCCATGGTGATGATTTCCCAGGCTTGTCCAGGAACAGGAATAGGCTGTAATAACCCCGTAGAGAGTATATGCTCATCTTTATTCCTCTGGCAAGTGTCACACTGGTGCACATATTGTTGAACCTGATTCATCAATTTAGGCCAATAGAAATGAAGTCTGATCCTGTAGTAAGTTGCTTGGATCCCTTAGTGCCCTCCTTGAGGAGAGTCATGTAATACATGAATAACCTTCTCCCTTAACTGACCATAGCTTCCCAGGTAGACTTGGCCCTTAAATCTCAGTATACCATTAGAAAATGAGAATTGTGGTAGATCAGAAGGTTGTATTGCCATAATGGAAATCTTCTCTTGAGAAAAAGTATCATCAGTGTAGCTTTGTTCAACTTCAGTCACCCAATTTGGAATTATGGTAGTTGAACTAAGGCTGTTTAGCTGAGCATCTTCTTCAAACTGCGGTGATAATGCATCTGCTACCCTGTTCAGCTTCTCCTTGCGATACTGTATTGTGTAATCCAGGCCAAGGAGTTTAGTTATGCCCCTCTTTTGGATGGTAGTCGTTAACTTCTGTTCAAGCAAGTATTTCAAAGCCTCATGATCTGTTTTGATGATGAAAGGATTGCCTTCCAAATAATGTCTCCATTTACTTATTGCTAATAGTATGGCCAAGTATTCCTTCTCGTAAATGGACATGTCAATGTGTCTGGGTCCCAATGCTTTACTCAAATAGGCCACTGGTCTCCCATCTTGTGATAAAACTGCCCCAATACCACCACTGCTTGCATCAGTTTCTAAACAAAAAGGCTTAGAGAAGTTTGGCAATGCCAGGACAAAAACAGTTGCCATAGCTTCTTTCAAGTTGTTAAAGGCTATAACAGCCTCTGCACACCACTGGAATCCATTTTTCTTGAGCATATCAGTTAAAGGTCTGTTGATAGCTCTATAGTTCTTAATGATTTCCTATAGTAGCCCGTGAGACCTAAGAAACCTCTTAGTGACTTTAAGGTTTTAGGTTGCTGCCAATTCAACATAGCTTCCACCTTAGAAGGTTCAGTAGCTACCCCTTGACCAGATATGATGAAGCCAAGATACTCAACCTGTTTTTGACCAAAAAAGCATTTGCTTTTTTTGGCATATAACTGATGCTTCCTCAAGAGATGCAATACAATCTGAAGATGCTTAATATGCTCATCTAAGGTAATACTATAGACAAGTATATCATAAAAAAAAAAACCAACACAAATTTTCTCAAGTAGGCAGCAAAAACATCATTCATTAAAGATTGAAAGGTGGCAGGTGCATTTGTGAGTCCAAATGGCATTACCTTACATAATGGCCTTGGTGAGTTCTAAAGGCTGTCTTTGGAATATCTGCTTCCTTCACCATAATCTGCCAGTAACCAGACCTGAGATCAATCTTAGAGACGTAGTTAGATCCTTTAAGTTCATCCAACAAGTCATCTACAACAGGTATAGGAAATTTGTTTTTAACTGTCATGTCATTCAGCTGTCTGTAGTCAATGCACAATCTCCATGTGCCATCCTTCTTCTTCACTAATAAGCATGGGGAAGCAAATGGGCTTTTACTAGTCTGTATGATAGAAGAAGACAACATGTCAGCTACCTGTTTCTCAATTTCAGTCTTCTGGTGATATGGAAATCTGTAGGGCCTCAAGTTCACTGGTTGAGATCCTGCTTTGAGTGTGATGTGGTGATCATGAGACCTTTTAGGTGGTAAACCTCTAGGTTCCTCAAAAACATCAGGGTAACTTGAGATCAGTGGTTGTAACTGTGTTGGAGTGTCCATGCCTTCACAATCTGTACTTATCATATACAACTCAGCTACTAGCTCAGGGTCTCTCTCAGTCATCCTGCATAGCTTTTCACCCGAAATAAGCTTGAGGTGGCCCTGTTTAATTCCTCCTTTCAGTGTGATCTGCTACCCTTCTTTCTGAAATGTTAATGACATTTCATTAAAATCAAACAGTAAGGGACTATACCCTTGCATCCAATCCACACCTAACACCATGTCACTTCCCCCCATTGATAGTACTCTAAGATCATATGTAAATTGATGCCCTTGAATCATCCAATTGAGCTGTTTACACCTTGCTGTACTATACAGTTTCTCACCATTAGCAACAGTAATAGCTAAAGGGTTAGTGTGCACCGTTTCTATGCCCTCTTTGGCCCACCTTGGTGTAATAAAACTGTGGGTGCTTCCACTATCAATAAGCACATTCAAGGGTTTGCCTCTAATACTGCCTTGAATTCTCAATGTGCTATGGCCTGAGCTTCCAGTTAAGGCATTCATAGAAATATCTAAACCCTTTTCATTGTTGTCTGCCTCTTCAATCATTTTTGGTGCATCATTAGCTTGCTCATCTTCAACCACTTCCAATTCTGGAGTTGAATCTGCAGTTATACAATTAAGCTGTTTGTTCCTGCATACATGACCAGTAGTGAACTTGTCACGACATCTGTAACACAGATTTTGGGCCCTCTTATGCTCCATAAGGGTTTGTCTGTTGGTAGGAATTTGTGATGAAGCAGGGTTTCTTTGTGTTTGGTTGGGTGAAATTTGGTTATAGGGAATATATGAGTTTCTGGTAAAGTTTTGGGCAGTGTTTGTAAGGTTGGATTTAAAAGGGGGTTTATGCTTCTTTGCTTCAATCTCCAAGGACAAATCATGTAGCTTAGCTTGCCTATAGGCAGCAGCTAATGTATTAGGCTCATTGGTCTTAACCCGAAGCTTAAGGTCATCCTTTAACCCACTAACAAAACTGGAAACAAAGTAACTTTCCAATAGGTATGGGTTGTATTGCAACATATATGGCCTCAATTCCTCAAACCTTTCTTGATACTCTTTTATAGTTGATTTCTGCACTAGTTTATTGAACTCCTCAATAATGTCAGAGCAGAACCTGTCACAAAACCTTTGACAAAGGTCAGTTGCAAACTTTTGCCAGGTAACCAGTGCCTTTTGCATGATGTATCCATCGAACCAAACCTCAGCTTTACCCGTTAAATATATAGCAGCTATCTCTAACTTTTGGTGGTCAGAAATAGCAAAAATGGCAAAGTATTTTTGGCACTTCTTAATCTATCCCCTAGGATTTGTTCCATCAAACATAGGTAGCTCAATCTTGGGTCTAGGTGTAAAGGCATTAAGGTTAGGTTGTGAATCAGTATTGAATGTAGCCTCAGTGTTTTTCATTGTCGTGTACTGTTTTGGAGTTCCAGGTTAATGGTATTTGGTTGGGTCTTGGGTAATAACCCCGGTTCTCCAGGTTTATAAACATGCTTTCCTCTGTTTCCTATTATAGTGATTTCAACAGCTTGTTTACCATCTCTTTTAGCAGGAGAGGTTTGAGCATTACCTGTTTGAGCAACCACACCAGATTCTGATTGGCCTGAAGTCTCACCGTTATGCAGTAACATCTCCATCATCTTACTGATATGATTTTGATTCTCACTCAGCTTTGCTTCTATGCTATTCTTTTGATCCTCCCACCATCGAGGAACACTAGTATCGACATTCTTCAAAGCCTCCAGCTGAGATTGTATCATCTGGACCTGCTCATGCAAGGTGTTAAATCTGGTTCCCTCAGCCATATGAGTGTTTTTTTTTTCTGTTTTCTCAGGTTTAAGTTGGATCTTAAATGGCTCTGATACCAATTTATCACAGGATAAAGAATGACACAGAAAGTTGAAATGCAGAAAAGGAAAAAGAGAAGAATATAGAGAGAGTCAGAGAAGAATTTTGAACATTCTATTAGATAACTTTTTCAGTACAATGACCTCTGTATATATAATACAGCTGAACATCCTAACAGAATTCATCTCAGATGCTAACAAAAAATGGACAACTGCCCAATACGTATTATTCTTGCTAAATACGTATTATTCTTGCTAAATAACCAGTGAAATCCTGAAAAACTAGCTTCACCTGTGCTGAGAAGACATTTAAGACTATCAGATTTCTTTGTAGTGTTAGTTTTTCTGATTGTGTGGCTAAAAACCATGAAGAAATGCTGCTTAATGCCTGCTCAATGCCATTAAATTCCCATTTTCTCATAGATTTCACTTCTAAAGCAAGAGATGCATCTTTCTGTTGGCAAAACATACTAGAATTCAGATAGATGTAGAATGAATGATATATAACTGCCTTTATATTATAAAAGATAAATAAATTTTTTAGTAGAAATGAGGCCGCAATCTGGGAATAGGAGAGGGATTGCAGATGTTGAGATTTGAATATTGGACCTGCTGGATGTCACCTCTTAAAAGTAGTTGCGTAAACCAATTAAGTTAAATCTCGGGTTCAAAATCCCATAGCTTTAATCCATACAATGTAGTGATCTAACTTATGCTTTTTTAGTAAGTATTTATTTGACAGTTTAGCCTTTTGATGTCCTCTCTAGGCATTCAAATGTTTATATGTATCCAATTATGATGATCATGGAATATATATGCTTTTTTACAGTCATCCTTTCCTCGATTACCTGAAGTAAGTTCGAATAGTTGATGCTACGAACATCTTCCCATGCAACTTCAAACACAATAAAACCATGCAAGGTTTTGTACAAATTCACTGCAGAAAATGGAGAGCTTTCTCTCAAAGTAGCCATTGTAACAGTGGGGAGCCACCTATTCGAGCTCTTTTTAGACCTAGGTGATGATCTGCTTCTTAAACTCGGAGTCCTCAGTAAAGTTCTGCTATTTTTAAAAGGTGACATTCTATACTGAAACACAAAGATAGGAATTGAAACAAAATTTAATTAACACTAAACAAGTAGTTAAAAGTCACAAATAAATATATATTCACCCTAGTGCTCATTAATTCCTTTATGTGGGTAGATCTTGAGTAATGTTTGTTCATCCGCCATGATTGATTATCAACCAGGATAAGAAACTTCTTACTGATGGGGGCAAAGAACAGGAATGCCCGTGAAAGATAAGATTGTATGTTCCTGGCACAACAATGAAAGAATATGTGATCGATTGCATCGCCATTTGACATCAAGAACATGCATTAGACTATGTTACTCGGATTCGGATGTGAGTATCGGATACGCATATGCTTAATTTTTTTTTAAAAAAAATTTATATATTTGAAGGATTGTAATCATATCCGAATATGTGTCGCACACGAATATTTCAGAGAAAATGAAGAACTGGAGTAACACTAGATATATTCCACAGGAAAACAGTTTCTAACAGATTGTATATATACATTAATTTATACTCCTTTTCAACTTTTGGACGAGATTAAAAAAAAAAAAAAAATCGATTATCATGCTGCAGTTTTTATAAAGGCATCATGTTATTTGATCAGCCAAGAAAACCAAAATCAGTAACTTGAATTACACGCTGATCTATGTGTAAAAAGGGTCAGAAACCCAGAATTTAACGGCAAAATTTACAAATTATGCAGTTAAGCACTGGTTTCTCCTTAACAATTTGGTTTTTTCTCCATTTTTAAGAAATATATATATATATATATATATATATATATTTGGATGATAAATGCATTGCAGCTCTTCATTAATTTATCTAAAATTGATCAGGATAAGAAATAATAATGAATGGAATATTAAAAAAAAAATCCATTTCATTTACAAATTCATTCAAAAAGATTTGGCTCTTACCCAATCTGCAGACTTGTCAAAGGATAAAGATCAGGAAAAGAGTCCATTCTTTCATGTTTTTAACTATCTGCTCTATAAAACTCTGCACTGCCCTTTACCCTGAAAAAGCTAGCCCAATCCAAATATCAACTTATTTTGAAAAAAAAAAAAATCAAAAACATTAATGATGTCTGAAAGGAAACATGATTAAGAACCCAGTATATTTCTTGATGAGATTAAACACCAAAAAGACATATATATATATATATATAATTAATAAAAAGGATTAACAATAAACATAAATTGAACCAAAAAAAAAAAATCAAACTAAAAGAAAGATCAGCAATGCTCAAGAAGATAACCTTTTGACTTTTTTTTTTTTTTCTTTCTTTTTTTCTTTCTTTTGTTTCTGCGTGCAAGAAATGCAGACCCCAAATTAAAATCTTGGTCGTGCAATGTCATGAAGTTAGTTATTAGGCCGTTGAAACTAAACAATAACATAGTTTTATAACCATGAAGATTATAATTTTAGTTTTTTTTTTTTTGCCAAATATAATTAGTTACTGTTATTATTTAAACTAAGAAGCCGATAAAAAAAGGATTTTAATATATATAAAAAAATTATCTGATCTATGTTTGAAGTTTTTAAATTTCATAAACGGATTAAAAAAATAACACACATTTTTACTATAATATTAAAAAAATATAAAAATATAAAATATGTGACAAATTTTTAACGTGCTTATAAATTAAAAAAATTTCATCAATATATCAAATTCTATATATATATATATATATATATATATATATATATATATATATTCGATTTTAGCTTGAAAAAGTTAAAATCTAATCAAGCAAAGGAAACGACTCGCCGAATCCCCTTCACACCCCTGCACAATTGTCAACCCATCCTCAACCGTCCAATTTCCCAACGACTCAATCTCGACCGTCCATTCGATCCCCCACCCCAAAACCAAAAAAATCATGCATATTTAACCATATAAATCAAGAAAACTTTATATACATGTAGAGGCGCTCATGGCCGGGCCGGGCCTAAGTCCGGAATTTTTTTTTTGTTCAAGTCCGTTTTGGATTGGGCTCTAGCCGATCTATAAGCCCATTTAACTATTTATAAATTATTAAAATATTAAAAAATTATTTTTTATATTAATATATATATATATTTTATAATTAAATTTAAATAAAAAAATATTTTTTAATTGTTGAATAGTAATTCGGGTCGAGCCGGGCCAACTTGAGTTACAAATACTTTTACCCAAGCTCGAAACAAACCGGGTGGACTATCCAACCCTTGAACAGATCTATATATATATATATATATATATATTTCTGCACACACATTCTACTCTTATTTATAGTAATCTTGTTTTCTTTGGAGGCAACATTTAGGGTTTTTTTTTTTTATTGAGTTTTTATCGATGGACTTTGTATTATAATTCATAATAAATAAAAAATAGATTTTGTTTTAAATACTTGAATAAATATGATTTCTCATTAATAAATCAGATTATGATTTTTGTGGTTGTGATTAAACCACATCAAAATTTCGTAATAATTTTTACAAAATTGAATCCGTGAAATCATAACTTTTTTTATTAAAAATATATATGATAATCTTAAATGTTGGGTAAAATGGATTAAAATATGATTATAGTGTGATACATATCTTGTAAAATATAGAGATAATACAATGACTTTTTCCAACTATTCTCAATATTTAGAAGCACAATTTCAAAAAGGTAGTAATTGTATTCTCAGTGTTAGGCAAAGATATTAAGTTAACATACTTTGTGGAAAAAGTACACAAATTTTTGAGTTATCGTGTAAGTACTAAGTAGCAATATAGAAATGAATAGTTTGAATTCATGCACCACTTGCTTAAAATAAACATCTAATTATTGATTAAGGTATTGTTTAGTATTGTTTTTAGTACAGTTTTTTAGGTTAAAAGCTGTTTTTCACTGTAAATGTAATGCTAAATAGATAAAAAAAAAAAAAATTGGCTTTTGCTATTGAAATCATGGTTTGAAAAACCAAACCAAAAAGCTGAGTTTTGGATAAAATGATTTTATTATCCTCACATATCTACACTTTTATTATTTTAAACATATATTTTTTGACATTTCAATTTTCTACAACACTTTTTCACAGCAATATTAAACACTTAAAAGTTTTTAAACCATAGTTTTTCACAACACTTTTTAAACACATTTTTTTTCAATCCAAACTTTTTTCAACCCAAACTTTTTTTTTTTTTAAACAATAATGCTAAACTAACCCTAAATTCATTTTTTATAGTTTAATGTCAACAACTATTAGAACAAAATCATCTACAACATTTCATGTGTTAGATTTGAGTGTTAATATTTAGAAATATATAATGAATGGTTTTGTTTGATTGATGTTTTTGATTATTTAATTTATTTTTTTTACAAAATAAATGAAAAATAACAACTACAAAAAATCAAGAAATGGAAGCTTAATCGTAGTCTTTACCTCATGTTTTGCTTGGTTTATTCCAAAGAGAAAAAAGTAAAAAATGATAAGAAAAGTTAATTCTAATGGAATTTTGTTTTTTGTTTTTACTCAAATGGTCAACATACAAACAAAGATAATTTGTTACTATCTTCTCTCATTTTTTTAATGAATTTGAAATTAGTTCAAATCATTAATTGAAATAGATTTTTTTAATTAATGATTAAGTTACACAATAAAAAAAATATTAATCCGTGCACACTAATTAAATTAATATTTTAAAAAATAAACTTATAATTAATATATTATTTTTTATTAAATTTGATAAAAATAATATATTAAATATAAAAATCTTTTATTGTCTATAAATACTGTTAATCTAACCCTAAAAAATAATCATAATTCTTAACTTATAAATAAAGTCTCAATTTTGCAAGGTTGAAAAAATCGGACCAGAAGTCAAACCTGTGTGATCTTCGATTTTCGATTCAATCGGTTCATCCGGTTGAATCGATTGGACGGTTGGACACTTTAAATAAGATTTTTAAATATTTTTAATATTAAATATGGTAAATAATGAATAAAAATAAGCATTTAACTTAGTAGTATGGTCTTTAGTATAATTTCAAGGGGTTATAGGTTCAAATCTCATCACTTACAAAAAATATTTTTGAAAAAAATAATAAAAAAAAACAGTTTTTTTTTTAATTTTTTATCAATTTTTTACCGGTTGAACCGATTTTTGACCGGTTTGATTAAATTTGATTTTTTTACACCCATCGAACTGGATAAGCCATCAATTTTTTATTCAACCGATCGATTCGGTCCGACTTTTTATTCACTGCAATTTTGTTTGGTAAAGACAACTAAAAAAAATCAACCTCAAATTAATAGAATATAAATAACAAAATAAAGAATTCATCCAAATATACAAAAAAAAAATAAAATAAAATGAAAATAGTAAATATAGAATATAGTTCAAATATCTTCCTTCCATAAATTTCATTCATTTGATGGCAAAATCAAGGGACCCATTTTCTTTTTAGTCCATTATCACCTCACTCTCTCCAACTAAAAGCACGACCTATCTGTTTCTCACGTTCTTATAGTTATATAGTATATGTTATTACTGCTTCGACTGCCGCCAATATCTCGTGAATCACGCCCCGGCAAAAGAACACAAAAGTAAAAGAAATTTGTGTTGCTGGATTTGCTTTGATAAATAGTGAAAGGAAGAAAAAGAATTTGTCGATCTCTGTGTAACGGCTACTTTTGGTGGTGTTGTTGAAGAAGTGAAGACTGAGAAGAAAAAGAAAAAAGAGGGCGAGATTTGGTTCAGTTTTGAAGGGAAGCAGAAGAAATGGATTACAACAATAATCAGTAAATTTCTTTTTCTATTTGCTGTCTTTCGGTTTTAAAATGCATGTTTTTCTCATGATTGTTTGTGGGTTTTCTTTTTAGTTTTTATGATAATTTATTTGCATTTTTTTTGGATGAATGCTGGTTTTTCTCAAATGGGTTTCTGCTTGATTTTAAGTTTTTTTATGGATTAAATATTTCGTTTGGGAAATGGGTTTGCTTGGATTTTTTTTCCCCTTTAATTTTTGAAGTAGGGATATGTTGGATTTGTATTGTGTACTGTAACTGTAATGGTAAATTGAGAGAGTGAAGTGAAGGTGTGGGCTTTGAATAAAATGGTGGGTCACAGTATTTTAATTTTTTTTCTCCTTTTTTGTGCTTTTTGATTAGCTTAAACATCAATGCTGAAAAACATATAGATTGTGATCCCCTTTCCTTGTTGCTAGATCCAAATGGTACAGGCATCCTTTTTATTATTCCACATGTGATGTTTGTTTGGGTCACTATTATTGGATCCAATGCTTCAATTTTATTTTTATCCTTTTTTTCTTTTTGTTGTTTTACTTGTGAGGTGGAAATGTTTACTGTTTGGTGTTGTTCATCCTGATAATATTCCATTCCCTTTTTTCCCCTTATGTATGGCTATGTAATTTTATTGATTATGTTGGTGATTTAATTCCTAACTTATTTGTTGCAACCACATGTAAGTTTTTGCTTAATGCTGGTAGATGTAACATGGATTCCACTTTTAGGTAAAAGCATTGGATGATTCATTGTGAACTCCATCTGCATTGGTTCTCTGCTTTGGCCTGAATATTAGTTAGCTATATTTTTTTTATGTTTATTCTTTGATTGGTAGCAGGGAGCCTTGGAATTGGCATGGGGAGAATTATAGTGTTCAAAAGAACTCCAATTTTGGTAAGTTGTTACCTCAGATGCTGATTATTTCAAGTCAATATATTTAAAGTAACCAAGTGATGTCTGAATAAATATATGAGCAGATGCCTCCCAAGGTGTATGGACTCAAGTGACCTTGAATGAGGAAGACCTTTCCTACGTGTTTGATGAAACAACCCCTGTTAAGGAATGTGGGGATCTGTCATACCATGTTACTCATAATGGTAATCTTTGTTCCTTCATATTCTTTGAAACTTTCTTGTCTTTATAATAGCTGTTCTTCTCTTTCCTTTAAAAGTAATAAGATTGTGAACTTTCAGATAATATAAGCAAGGAACCAGAGGATAAGAGGGAGACCACCTCTTCACAAGTTAAAAGGCGTAGAATGCTTCAATTTGACACTCATGCAGTAGATTCTTCCCTTTTCTGTGAAGAGATGCCGTCTGCATTCCTAAAATCAAGAGTGAGTGCTAGATAACATTTTTATTCCCAAGAACATGAAGGAAGCATGCCATATTTTCCAACCTTGTATCTTTCAACTTTGTTTTGAAATTTTTTGACATGGATTCATATGCTACATGTGGAACCTGATGTTATAAAGCATATCAGTTAATTGTAAGTTGTTTTATATTACTGAGAAGGAAAACTCTTATCATCCACATCATTTTGTGCATCCATCTGCAACTTGTTTGCACTGGACAACGTTGTTTAGTATATCTATTGGCTAGAGTTTGCTGACATTTTCAAAATTTTATATTTCTATTATTCATTCCTTATTTATAACAAGTTCTGGAGTTCTGCCTATCTGGTGGCCTTTGAAAAATATACATATTGGATCTATGTTGAGTTACTTTCTCATTAGATGCAATCATAACAAAATATAACAAAATACATGTTGGTTAAAATTTACCATGGTTATTACCATGTTTTTGTTTTTTTGTTTCTTCTTTCCATGCTTAGGAGAGGGATGATTTGATTGAAGAGGTTTTACCTGATGCATCTCAGCGGGTTGTTGGATTTTCAGGTTTCTCTTGCAAGTCCATTTTCATACAAATAATAATCAACTTGAGTCAAATACATACTTGGGTTTATAATCATAACAAAATATTGCAGAAGATGCATCAGCTTCTAGTTACGAGGGCCTAGATCAGTCGTGTGACGGGTGGCTTGCTGAATATTTTAATGATACAGAGATGCTTCTTAGCTCTGATGATATGTATGCTTCTATGGACTTTCTACATTTTTATTTGATCATGATATTAATATATTCTGATTGCCTTATAATGTGAGGTTCAGGAATCTTACTGGGGCATCTGATGTTCAAATTGATATTTCAGGTACATGTCTCATTTTTTTTCTGAAGAAATTTTCTGTCCGTTGTTGTTACCTTCATTTTTTTTTTTTTCCTTTTCAAAACGTCTTGTGTGTCATCTCTCTCTCTAAGTTGCACATTATCTTTACTTCATGATGAAACTTGATTCTCTGTTCATAGAGTTGTGCGATGCGCAACCTGAGTCTGGGGCTGATGCTGTTCAAAAGCGGGCAACTCGAACTACTCAAAATGTTGTTTTCAAAGGTAACCTATCTATTCTCTACCCCTGCTGTTGTTATCTATGTTACACGGACTCGGAGGTGAGTGTTGAACACGGATATGTGTCCAACTCGGGTATATTCAATTTTTTTCAAGATTTTCATGTATTTGAGGGTCTTTGGAGGATCATATCCCCATACCTATGTCCGCATATGCGTCGGACACGGGTGTCGAACATGGGTACTTCAAGAAAAATGAAGAGTCGGAGCAACGTAGGTTGTTATAACGGAAAAGTATGAGCCTAAATGAATCGTGTGTGTGTCTATTTCAAATACTATGTCCTTGAAGAAGGATTTCAATGACCTACAATCATTGTAAATTAAAATTTAATTACTCCAAGTAAGATTAATTGTCAGATTGGATTTTGCTCATTTTAGGTAAGAAGTCTTTCCTACGCACGCCTCCTAAGCTAGCATCTTCTGTTGCCTACCCATTTGCTTTCATTAAACCCTGTGGTTTCCATGGAGATGTTACCCTGAAGGATATAAACCAGCGAATCCGAACACCACCACCATTAAAATCAAAACAAAGCAATGAAGATCTTGCTGCTGCTTTCCGGACTTCTGCTTTTTCTGGGAAGCCTGTTGTTGGCAAAACTAAAATCCGTACTGAAGGAGGAAAAGGCAGCATCACAATTATGAGAACCAAAGGCTGAGTAGATAAGTGTTCTAAACTTTTTTTTTTCTTTCTCGAACCTTTGATCTCCCTCTTGATTTCGATGGCGGTGGTTGAGAGTATCTATGTATTATTCCTGGGTCTGACTAGTATAGAAGCTGATACTGCATTTTTTGTTTGTTCGACGTCTTGGAAATCATAATAGTACATATTAAAGTGTTTTTATTTCCAAGTAGTATTCGAGGTGTCTAATAGTATGTTTTATACATGGTGGCTTTATTTTTAGGCTATAAAATGGAAGTCACAATGTCTGAGATCTGCCTATTTTTCTTTTGGTTTTCAAGAATAGACGTAATTAATGCTTTCACTAAGCAGAACCTGTGTATTCACATGGTATACCTAGATGATATATTTTACATGTCATTACTCGTTACTCTTTAGCATAAAAAATTATGTTGTCTCAAAGCTTTTGCTAATGCATATCTCTGCTTAAACCTATATTTGATATGTTTTATTATATAGCTGCCTTTGCCTGATATTAGTATTTGTTATCACATGCACTGACATGTGAATGCTTGTTGGTGTATTTATTTTTGAATATATAATTTTATATTTAAAAATAATGAAATGCATATTCACTAAAATTTGCATGTAAATTTTGTTTCATGTATAAATTATATTAAATTATTATATTATTTTTAATATTAATGCAAAATTAATTATGATGATAAAAAAATTTAATATAAATTAACTTTTTAATATTATATCAATAAATTAATTCACTTTTTAAGATTAGTGAAAAATTAAAACTTTTAAGGTAAAGTAATTCTACATAAATTTTTTATTTTTTATAATATTATCAAAATTAATCCATTTAACAAAAGTGTTTTAATTAAATTAAATTTTTTACTTATAAATTAGATAAATCTTATTAATAACAAAAAAACATTTATAATGACAATTCGAAATATTATTAATAATAAAAAACATTTATAATGCCAATTCGAAAATATAATAAACGACTTATAACTATTTTTGTAAGTTTAAAAAAAATTCACATTCGTTTTTTTATATAAAATTATAAATTATGATATGATCATTGGGTGATTGGTTTTGAAACAGTAGATAGTTATTTGTCTGGTTTTGATTTGATACTCATGTCTGAGAAGGATTTTGGAGTTCCGAATTCCAACTTGCGTGCAATTTCTTTTTGTTTCTTTTAACTTGGAGGTCAAACACATTATCGCGTCGACAACTTTAAAAGAAAATCATGAAAACTTTGCTTAACAAGAAAACCAACCAAAATTTGGAAAAAGGGAGAGGAAACTGGGAAGAGAGGAACAATTGTTTACACAATTTCTCCACAATCAGAGATGGGAGATGATTTTAACCTACTGATATTGAAAAAGAATTTAACAAAATTGAAGAAGAAGAAGAAGAAGAAGAAGAAGCAAGAAGCGGCCGGATAAAAGAAACATCAGAAGATATCAAGAATTTCCAAGATGAAGCCATTGCAAAGCGGGCAATTCCCTCGCTGAACCGAAAGCTCCCTTGAACAAAGCCGACAAAACGTATGCCCACAGGGAATGAACGCCGCGCCTTTATGCTTAACCATGCACACGCAACACGTATATTCGATTCCACCGCTCGCTTCCACAACTTCTTCCTCCTCCTCCTCATCTTCCTCATAGTACTCGTCATCGTCGTCGCCCATTGTGTAACTCGATCCCGTTTCACCCAATAAATCCATCAATGACATCTTCACCGGCTCCTCAGCGGCAGGCGGAGCATTATTTTCTGCCGCTGCTGCTTGTTCCGCGGCGGCTGCAGCTGCTGCAGCCGCTTCCGCTGCTTCCTGTGCAGCCACTGCTTCTCTCGCGGACAATGCCCTCTCCTCCACCATTGTCGCTCCCTGTTGGCGCGATCCATCACGCCCCACAGGAGAGTAGTAGTCGAAGTCGTCGTCGTCGTCGCTGCTGTCAACGTCGTTTCCAGCGGTGTTCGAGGTAGGAAAACCAGTCGAATGATGGCGGATATTTTGTGGCCTGAAGCTTCTCGACGGTGGAGCATCGCTCGGCATGCTGACATCCACCGACTCATAGTGATCGGTCTGACTCGGATTTTGTGCGAACCGAACGGAACTCCTCCGAGCCAATTGCAATCGAGAGTTCACAACCGGCGGGTCAGAAACCGAGGCACGTTCACCTCCATCCTCAACATGAGTCGAGTCAGCCGAGTTAGAAAGAAACGAAACGCGCCGCGAGGCCTGGGATCTGTTACCATGAATATTAACATCGGATGCCGGGATAGGAATCGAGGAGGTCCAAGCAGAGCCCGCTCGCTTGAGCCGGAGCTTATCCCGAAAAGTTTTCCAACTCTTCTTGTCCTTGTTAGTAGATCCATCATCTTGTATAATATCCAGAAGCGTACGGTTCTGAGTTGGCGATGGTTCAGACCGCTTGGCGTTTCCCAAAACGTCGTCGAGAGTTAAACCGGCCAGAGTGTTCCGGCTGTTGTCAACCGCTGACATCTGCTCAAAAAACGTAAGCCTCGCCGTTACGAATTCCCATTGCATTGCAGTTAAAAAAGCCAAAAAAAAAAAAAAAGAAGAAAGAAATTACTTGTTTAAGATTAGAAATTAGTAATATAAAATTTATTGGGAAAATACAGGGAAGGGAGAAAGAGAAAGTTGTTAGATTTCTTGGAAATAAAACAGAAGAAAAAAATTGGGAGATTTTGTTTGGTTTAAGAGAAAATAGAGATCTTTGATAATGAAATGAAGGAATCAAAATTAAAAACTGTAATTAAAAGTGGAAATCATGATTATAATAAAGAAATTTAATAAATAAATAAAACAAACAACGGATACCTTAAGATTGGCGTGGCAGTGCTGTATAGAAACAGAAAGAACTCTGGTGAAATTTTATTTTCATAGCTTTCAATTATTCACCTGTAAAAAGAAAATAAAATACAATTACCAGTAAATAATATTTATTTTCTTGTTCTAATACCATGAGACTGAGATGAGACAACAATCATATATTATTTTCTCCGCTTTCCTTTATAATAAATATAAATATAGTAATATAATAAACGAAACGCACCCCAAAAGGACTCTTTGTCTAAAAAATTCATTTTTTCTCTCTTTTATTTCTTTTATTTTTTTTTTATGTATCTATGATCTATCTCTGTTAGATTTCTGGCTTTTTTTTTTCTTCTTTTTTCAATGGAAGAATTTGGAAGGAGGGACCGAAGGGGAAAGAGACAAAGGAAAGAGTTTGTGATAAAAGGAATGAGCGAGTCTTACGGGGAATATGTGGAGGGGCCTTTCATTTAATTTCCTGGCTTCGCGGAAAGAAAATTAAACTCAAATTTTATTAGAAAAATTTTCTTCTATGATAAATAATTTTTTTAGATTTTTGTGTCTGGAGATTTAGATTTAAAAAAAATAAATTTAGATTTAAAAAATAATATAAAAAAAAATCTCATATTTACACATCAAACAAAAAGAAGTAATAAGTTCAAAAGAGACCTAACCTAATTATAAAATTAAACAAACGCCTAAAAATCCTTCGCCTCCATCTCACTGAGTTTCTCCGCAATCAATTCTTCAGCTTGCTGAAAGACCTTACCCATCAGAAAAATTACTTTGAACAACACAATTTTCCACCAAAAAAAAAAAAAAAGCAATTCTTATTACAAGTTACAACCCATGTTGTTAGAGGTTTTAACTTAAAGATTTATATTTAATGTACTGTCCATGTTTAAATTCATATACTGACATTGAATCAGATTATGTCATATGTTAAAAGTTATAGTTATTTGTATTTATTTTTAAGGATTTTTTAAATTTTATATTTGTTTATTAATGAGAGTGTGGTATGGTTCACTGACAATGTATATATACTGACAATGCATCAAATACAAACCTTTAATTTAATTCTTTAATATTTGAATAATTTGTTGGATGACTTTAATTTAATTTGAATATAGGTTTTTATTCGGTTAACATAAATCTTAACTGAATTAAATTCGGCCAGTTCGGTTAATGAAAATAAAATTATACAATTCAGTTAATTCAATTTTAGCTAATTTAGTTTGAAATTAATCGAATCAATCGGATGAACACCCTACCAAAATAACTTTTTTTTTGTTGAATTCTTCATACTTTTATTTTTCATGATTTGTTTTCTTTTTCTTTTTGATACTAAAAAACATAAAACATCAATTTATGAAGAAATTTAAAATTTGATTGCAATACATTAAAATCAATACTTTTTTCTTCTTCTTAATTTCCATGAAAGTCAGCTAAACAAATAAATAGGAAAAGGATCATAAAATTTGAATATTAGTATATTCTTTTATTTTTTTTGGATGATAAAATTAAATATATCTATTGATATCATATTAAAAATTTGGGTAGACAATAATTATTTAAACTAAATATAGTAAATTAAAAGACAAAAACTTTTTCTTTTGGGCAAGAAATTAATAGACTAAACTAAAAAGCCCAAAGCCCGTTTGTCTCGTCGTCTTCCTCAGGTAAAACCCAAGCCCACTACTCACTGAGACGGGTCGCATAGTAAACCCGAACAGCAGCCGAGCCAAACAAACCTACACAGAAAAAAAAAACTCAAAAAAGAACTCAAAAAAAAAAAACAAATCGCCATTTTTTTTTAGAGCGAAAACGAAAAAAATTACACAAAGGACTTTTAATAGAGAGGGACTCGAAAACGCGCTCATGGCTTGCATTTGCAGGGAGGTGTCGTATTTTAGAGTTAATTCATGTCGTTTTGATTGAGGGCAAGACGTTGGGGAAGGTTCGAAGCTTCAAAACCCTAGGAGATAGATAGAGAGGTAACGAGAGTGTTGAAAAGAGCGGGAACGTTTCAAGTGCTCCTCGGTGCTTTGCCCTAGCTCCCAATTGTTCGACTCCGTGTCCCAATTCAGGTTATTTTCGCGCTTAATTTTTGTTTTGGAAACCCTAGAAATTGAGTAATGTTTCAAATTAGGGCTTAATTTCCGTGATTCAATGCGTTTAGGGTTTCCCTTTGTTTCTCTTTTGGTTTCTATACGCATTTCGATTGAATGCTTGTGGATTTACGTGGTAGGTGGTCTTATGTGTTTATTTACATTAATTAGAAGTTAAATGCTGGGGAAACTCATCAGGCTCTACGTTCCGTTGTTTAGCTACTGATTTTCGACTTCTAGTGGTTTCTTTCCTGGAATTTGAAGATAATTGCTGGTGCCAAGCTCTTTACTCTTTAGATGCTATCATTTGCTTCTATGTGTATGCATATATATAATCTGAAGTATGCTTATCGGGTGGCAGTGATAGAATTGTTAATTACTATAATTCAGCATTGCTTTTGGCTTTTGGATTAATGACGGGCTATGCATTTCCTTCAGCTTTTTAACTGTCCAGAACATAGTGGCAACCTCTCTCAAAGCAAGTTTAATTTTGTTTTGTGCGTTTTTCAATAGATATAAGGTGGTGAGTGAACATTAATTGCTTGTTGAGATAATTTGGTTATGCTCAGTTGCTGTGAAACTACTGTGCAGGATTGGGAAATTAAAGAGGTGAAAGATATGCAATCGATGTGTTATTGATGATCTATTTATGTAACACCTTTTTTCCCCTTATGGAAACTCATTGCGGAGAAGAATAGAAAAAAGTAGGAAGCACCTTTATTTGCCAGAATATCACTCTCTTTGAATAATACTGCTGCTCCTTAATTTAGTTCAAGTAATTTTATGGATACATTTTTGTTCTTTTCTAGGAATAATCTTTCTAAAGTGATCCTTCTTATGGTAAACAATGTATACACTGTATGTCTCTTTCATGTATTTTTTTCCATTTGTTGGGAGTTTCAACCTTGTTTTTTAGTATTGGTTTTATACATATCTGAGCTTCTGGAAAACTTCCTATATTTTGATTATCTTGTGTGAGTTTGATGATATCAGTTTGTACAGTTGTGAATTCTTACAAACTTGAATCTTTATTGAATGAAGAACATTATCTTTGCTATAGTCATTAGGGTGTCTGCATTGCAACTTACTGGAGGGGAAAATATTTGTTCATTGTTGTTTGCTGCTCCTTTTCATTCACTATTTGCCTTAGTTTCTATTTACTCTAGTTGTAATTCTGATTTTTTCTTTTCCTTTTTTTTTTCAAACATCTTTTGTAGGTATTCACCAATATCTTCTTTTTGCATCGATGGGAGGGGCCAGCCAGTAGATATTTAGGTAGGGATGCATGGATGTAACTCAGGATCCGCTCTCTTAGTAAATGCTGAGGTTGATTTCATGAGAGGGGTTGTTGATGGTGGAGTTGGGATTGGTGTCAAAACCTCTCCGCACAGAGCAGCCATTGAGAAGGCTCAAGCAGAGCTGAGGTGATACTTACATTCCAATTTTGTTTACTCGTACCCTTTTAATTTTCCAGAAAAATGCACTTGGTTCTCATCGCTAAATGCATACAACTTATTTTATTTCATTTTTTACTCTTATCTATAACAGGCAGGGGTATGATGTTCGTGAGGAAAGGAGAAGGGAACTAGAGTTTCTTGAGAAAGTATGCTTTTTTATCTCCTCTTGCTTCTTCTTATTTCTTATAGATTAATATTCATCATAAAACACATTGTTGTCAGGGTGGAAATCCCTTGGATTTCAAATTTGGCAATGCAGCTTCAGTTAGTGTCCAGTCTACTTCTCTCACTGATCAGCAAGCACAACATTTTGTTACCAGGTATATTCTTTTTACTGTTGTGTGTTACAGAATTATGGTTCTAAATTATATTGGAGTAACTAGCTGATGCTTCCTCTGTCCATTATTATTACAGTGAAGCGAAAGGTAGTTTTGCACTGACTGCCTCACCTCATGGCGATTCCGTAGAGAGTAGTGGTAGACCAGGGGTTCCTGCAGTTTGTGAACCCAATAGCGCTGATAATCTCTTACTTTTTGATGGTGAAAATGAGTTGCCTGAAGGTGAAAGGAAGTCTATGCATCCTCGTAAGAGGAATACTATTGTTCCTTCAGAGCAATCTTCTCAGATGGATGCGACTCAAAATGCTAAGGAGTCAGAAGATTCTACTATTTTTCGCCCTTATGCTAGAAGGTACAGGTCCAAAATAAATCGAGATGGAACTCGATCTAGTTCAACAGATATGGTTCAGGGTCGTGGTGGTCATGGCTCTTCTTTACCTGCTCGTGGAGCATCAAAGGATGTGAAGGTTTTGACATCTGAAACAAATAACCAAAAGGACAAGAACATACCCTCTGTTAATACCACAAAATCTGTAACTTCTAATGGTGATTTGGCTTCAAAGGTGATAACTTCTGATAATCAGCTGAATATGGAGTTGGATGGTGGGCAGGCTGCGGAAGAAACGACTGACCAGTCAAAAGGTGATCTATGTGAAAGCAAAGTTGATGTTATAGTTTCCAAAAACTTGATAGATGACCTGCCTAATGAACCTGCTCAAGTGGAGGCTCATAAATCTCCAGTTAATTTGGCTTCTGAGGAACCTGATCTTGTTGGAGGGAAGGAGCAGGTAGTTTCAACCGGTCTTGAATGTCCACTTGGTACAGGTGCAATAAAAGCTGAAAATGAAACTAGTTCTAATCAGCTAAATGGGTTTGGTGATTCCAAAAGAGATAGGAAAAATGTAACAAATGAAGGGCAAAATAGCAGTGCGGCAATAGGGACGAAGGGATTGGATTCGGAGTCCTCTTGCACTCAAAACAGCTTAAGCTTAGATGTAAATAATGATAATGATGCGTGTATTAATCCAAAAAATGTTGATTCTAATGGAAAGCCCTTGGAACAAACATCAGAAAAAGAGGAGTCACTAAACTTAGCTGTTGGTGAATTGGCAAAAGAAAAGAATGAGATCAAGGCTGTTGATAATGCTGCTGTGATTCGTGATGCTAATACTTCCGTGAATCAAAATCACTCTCTTAATGATTCTACTGTCAAAGTGGAGGAAGAAATTAGATCTGAATTGCAAAATGAGGTGAGTTGTCCTTCCAACAATGAGGCGCAACAAAGCAGTCATGTTGTATCAGAAGCTGATAGGAAAGTTAGTACTGTGCATGGTGATAATTCTAACTCCAACAAGGAAAACTTTTCTGCTAGTAGGCCCCAAGGCACAATGAATAACTCTACTTGTGAGATGTCTTCCTCAGGAAGAACCTCTACTGCTAATGCTGATACTCAAACTAGTTTGGATAATCATGTGAAAGTGGTGGACAAGGCACATGAAGATTCCATTTTGGAAGAGGCACGGATTATAGAGGTAGATTGTTTATTTTTTGATTGATATATGCCCATTGATTTCTTAAATTTAGATGTACGTTTTTTTTTTTTGGTATTTAAAAAGCTTAAAAGGTCTGGAATTATGGTAAACAGGCTAAGCGGAAAAGGATTGCAGAGCTATCTGTTGGTACCTTCCCTTTGGAGAATCGCCGAAAATCTCATTGGGACTTTGTTCTTGAGGAAATGGCATGGTTGGCAAATGATTTTGCTCAGGTATTATTTTATTATTGAATATATATTAAATTCATCTTATGCATTCTTCTTGTTCTTTTTTTCCTTCTTATGAAAGCTTTTTTATTTATAAGCTTTACTTAATTAGTGTACCTGTATATGAAGTTGACTAGAGAACATAATTGACAAAATTTGCCTATAAACTTCCCTTTTTTGACTTTATGTGCTTATAGGAGCGTCTTTGGAAGATGACTGCTGCCGCTCAAATATGTCGACGTGTTGCTTTTACTTCACGATTGAAATTTGAAGAACAAAATCAGTATTGGAAACTCAAAAAAGTAGCTTTAACCCTTGCTAATGCTGTCATGGACTTTTGGCATTCAGCAGAGGTGCTTCTAAATAGTAAGGATGCAAGTCTTGGTCCAAAGAACTGTAGCCATGATTTGGTGGGGTCAAGGGCCAATGAAGTTACTGAGAACAAGACTGCAGAACTTGATATGGTACTGGTTATTCTGTTGGATATTTATTGGTGTTTATTCTTAATCAATTTATGCATGTCTTTCTGTGTGATAACAATGATGATGATAATTTTTATGTTTAATTTTCTTATTAAAGCTTGGTGCTAGTTTCTTCTATATTCTTCAAATTACATTACTTTTTTTTTTTTTTTTATGATTATTTTTGTTGGTTATCTGCTAATAAGTTCTGTTCTTCAATACATGGTATCTTTTACGTGCTATGAAGTTACTTTTACTTGATCTGGGGAGGAAGTGACTTATTTTAGAATTTTAGAGTGGAGGCTACTGAGAACTTAGGTAGTTATATGGATTGTAGTCTTGTTTTACTCGTAACCTTTTTGGATCTTAATTGTAATTTCTAGTAAATATGCTCTCCATGGTTTTTAAGAGTGTTGGCTTGCTGGGCTTGGTTGGATTATTTGATGATTGAGTTCATAGGCTCTGGATGACAAGTTAACATTCAATTGAAAATGCATAAAGGCCTTTGAATTCCAGAACTAGATTCCTGAATATCCACTTAAATATTTGGAATTGAGTTATAGCTCTAGAGCTTTTTGGGCTCTTTCTCCTCGCTTTCAGTTCCTTTTTCTTGCGAAAACTGCCAAATACTTCCCTTATATTCATGTTCTAGATTGTATCAGACCTTGAAATATTGTTCTTTCTGTCTTATCTTTTTGTGCAACATGTTATGGAGCAGGATGCAAAGGAGCAGCAGCAGCAGCAGCACACTGGAAAGAACGATGAACTTGCTATTCGGGCATATGCTCTTAGATATTTGAAATATAACAGTTACCCTGTTCCATCACTTCTAGCTGAAGCACCAGCAACTCCTGACAGGATATCTGACTCAGGCATTATAGACATTTCTTGGGATGAACACCTAATAGAAGTATGGCTTAAATTTTTCTTAGCTTTTCAGGTTTATTTACAATTTTTGTTGGCTTTTGCATATAGCTTTTTGATCTCTCTCTTTTAAAAGGTTGTATCTGTTTAACTCTGCATGCTCAGTTCTGGAGTTCTTATCTTGTGGAAATATTTTGTTTATGTTTACATTCTTTTCTCAAACTTTTTATGTACTTTATTTTCAGGAAAGCCTCTTCTATGCAGTTCCTTCAGGAGCTATGGAAACCTACCGAAGATCTATTGAATCTTATTTGGTACTGACTGAGGTAAAAATAATTCTTTTAATGAGTTTATACATGCCCTTTTTCTTTTGCTTCCCCTATATTTAATAAAATTCTGAAGAAAAGAGTACTGGACTGATATAATTCATCTGAAAATACATCAGTCATGGTTATCATGGAGAACATATATACATCTCCATTTCTATGCCCAATTTGCCCGAGTGTTGCTGTTGGAACTTTTCTGCTTAATCTTGCTTATTATTGAATGTTGTTTTTTTCTTCTTCAGAAAACTGGGAGTAGTGTGCAAGAGGAGGTTGAAACATCTGTTTATGATGCTGGAGCAGGTAATCATGACTTTTTTGTTTTGAGTTTCCTAGTCATTGAATAGTCTTCTGTTCCTTACAACTTCTTCAAATTCAGAGTTTGGATATGATGACTTTGTGTATGATGAGGATGAAGGAGAAACAAGTACGTATTATTTGCCTGGAGCCTTTGAGGGTAGCAAATCATCAAAATTAAACCAGAAGAAGCGCAAGAACTCAATGAAATCATATCCTGCAAGACCATATAAAATGGGTGCTGATCTGCCATATGGAAACTGTGCTCAGCAGTCCATGTTGATAGGAAAAAGGCCTGCCAGTAGTCTAAATGGCGGTCCAATTCCAACGAAACGTGTGCGCACTGGTTCCAGGCAGAGGGTTTTAAGTCCTTTTAGCAGTGCAGCTGCTGCTGGGGGTTTACAGGCTCCGACACAAACAGATGCTTCTAGCGGAGATACTAATTCTTTTCAGGACGACCAGAGTACTTTGCATGGAGGATATCAGATCCAAAAAAACATGGAGGTTGAATCAATTGGGGACTTTGAAAGGCAGCTAGCATATGATTGTGCAGGAACACCAACAAAACCTAAAAAGAAGAAAAAGGCAAAGAATCTCGTATGTAGGAATTCCTCTGTTTTAACTGACACTGGGGATTGTTTATCCCTGGAATGGTATGTATAGTTTCGTTATTTGCCTTCATAGTTTCTAAAGGTGCCTGAATTGTGTTTCTGGTAGGGTGCTGCATACAATCAGGGTTGGCAGCTGGAATCTCCTGTTCACATTGAACAGGTATTTTTTTTTTTTTTTTTATCTTTATCATTCCAAGTTGTTTATCTTGATATAAATAGTTTTTTTTTTTTTTGCTTCATAGTTTTCTTTCTATTTTAAAGAATTAGGATCTATTTGTTTCACAGAAAATGATTTTCGGAAAATGATTTTTGCATTTTTTTATGTTTGTTTGGCGGAAAATTGATTGATCAACGAAAAATAAAGCATTTTTCTGAAAATTGTTTTCCCTTTTTCAGAAAAGAATTGCCCATGAATGGGTTACTCATTAAACCCGTGAACTTAGTTCAACTTGAATCGAGATTTGGACATCATATTTTAGATCGAGATTTAGCTTGACTCGAGTCAAATATTATATTAATAAAAATATTTATTTTTTAATTAAAAATATATATTAAAATATTAATATAAATATATTTTAATATTATAATTTTCAATATTTAACATATATATTTATATTTTAATAATATATAATAGTATATTATTATTTTAATAATAAATTATTAATGTAATGAATATAATTTATTATTTTAATAAAAATTATTATTTCATATAACAATATTATTATTTTAATAATAAATTGTAACATTATCAATATTTTAAATAGTATTTTTAATATTTTATTAAAAAATATTGTTATATTACTATTTTAATAATAAATATATAAATTATACTTCATAAAGATTTAATAATAAATGTTTTTTAGTATAAAAATATTATTATTTTAATAGTATAAATAATAAATATTTAAATTATACTTCATAAAGATTTAATAATAAATGTTTTTTAGTATAAAAATATTATTATTTAATAGTATAAATATCAATGGAAATAATATTTTAATAATTATTAGAATACTTTAAATATTTTAAAATATTAATATAATTAATGTTTTAATAATAAATAATGTTATTTTAAGTGTTTAGTATTAAATATTATTATTAAAAAATTACTATTTGAAATATTAATATTAAAAATTAAAAATTAATATTTTAATAATAAATAAAAAATAATTAATATTTATGCCATATTACTATTTGAAAAAGTATAAATAATATTTTAATAATTATTATATTAATAGAAATAATATTTTAATAGTTATGTAAATATTGCTATTAGAAAAATTAGTGTTGTCAAGGCGTGCGCCTAGGCGCGCTTACGCCTTGAGCCTTGGCGTTAGATAACAAAAACACTTCAGACTCTTTCGGGCGAGGCGCAGACGCGCTTTTTTGTAAAGCGATAGGCGTAAAAGAAGTCCGTCTGATTGAAGTTCTCTTTAATTTATGTTATTATAACTTTTTTCATTAGATGTATCTTTACTAGTAAGAAAGGAGATAGTATCAAATTCTCTACTTCTCAATATTTGAGTTTTCAACAACAGACATGGGACGATAAAGAAATCATGCATATTGGGCAACAACAAAAAATTGCATGTTTTGTAGATAAATTAGACTACTTTTTAGGGTTTATTAACATAATTATATATCTTAAGCTTGTTTTATATATATATATATACACACATACAAAAACACACACACATATATATATACACACACACACACATACATATTGCGCTTTACTTCACTCAGGCGAGCGTTTTTTTTGCGCCTAGGGCAATATAAAGGTTCTAGCGCCTAGAGTGCGCCTTGCGCCCTTGACAACACTGAGAAAAACTAGAAATAATATTTTAATAATAATTATATTAATATAAATAAAATTTTAATAATTATTATATTAATGGAAATAATATTTTAATCTTTGTTAA
Organism: Fremontodendron californicum; assembly: GCA_030761205.1. NCBI lineage: Eukaryota > Viridiplantae > Streptophyta > Magnoliopsida > Malvales > Malvaceae > Fremontodendron > Fremontodendron californicum. The sequence goes on from JAULJL010000029.1 coordinate 17,463,973, forward strand.
ATTTCAATTTCGCTCTTAATTAGATGAATAACTTGATGGAAAATAATCCGCATTCATACAATTACTTAATTCTTTCAATAATTTTATATTGAGTTTTTCGCAAATTAATTTGAAAAAGAAAGATTACTTAATTCTTTCAATAATTTTATATTGAGTTTTTCGCAAATTAATTTGAAAAAGAAAGATTAAAAGAATGTGACTTCGTCTTTCTTGGAGGCGAAGTATACCATTACTAAGTCCTCAACCTTAAATTCTAAACCCTAAGCCTTTCGTAAATTGAATTCATGAACCTAATACCTTAAACCAAATTCATGAACCGAATCCCTCAAATCAAACTCATAAATCGAACTCATCAAACAAAACCCATGAATCGAATCCCTCAAATTGAACCCGTGAATCGAACCCCTCAAAAAGAACCTATGAACCGGACCCATGAACCAAACCCTCAAACCGGACCCATGAACCGAACTATGGGCCGAACCCCCTCAAATTGAACCCATGAACTGAACCCTCAAACTAGATCTATGAACCGAAGTCACTCAACCAAACCCATCAAACCAAACCATGAAGTGAAACCATCAAACTTGACTCATGAACCAAACTCATAATTGAACCCATGAACTGAACCCGTGAACCGAACCCATGAATCGGATCCATGAACACGACCCATGAACCAGATCCGTGAACCGGACTTGTGAATGGGATCCATGAACCAAACACATGAACCAGACCCGTGAATCGGACCCATGAACCGGACCCGTGAACCGGATCCATGAATCGGATCCATGAACCGAACCCGAACCGGATCCGTGAACTGGATCCATGAATTGGACTAGTGAACCGGATCCATGAATTGGACCAGTGAACCGGATCCATGAATTGGACCCGTGAACCGAACACGTAAATTGGACCCATGAACCAGACCAATGAATCGGATCAATGAATTGGACCCGTAAACGTAGACCCGTGAATCAAACTTATTAGACTGGATCCATGAACCGAACCGGTAAACCAAATCCATGAACCAAACCCTCAAACTAGACTCATGAACCGAACCCTCTCAAGTCGAACCCCCTCAAACCGAACTCGTTCAAAACTGAACCAATCAAACTAGACCTTCAAACCGAGCACATCAAACGAATCCATGAACCAAATCCTCAAACTGAACTCTCTTAAACCAAATTCATAAATTGAATCCCTCAAACTGAACCCATGAAATCAGACATGTGAACAGGGAAATTAGTTCCTTCTGGTTAGACTTCCTTCGAATGCCGACCTTAAGCTTGCTTGTTTCTTATTGCTAGTGCCATGGATGTGACTGTGAGCTTTGTGTAGTTGTAGCTTAAATCAAAAGGTATAATTTTTTTCTATGTTACTCGGACTCGAGCGTGAGTGTCGGACATGGGTATGTGTTCGATACGGATATGTTTAATTTTTTCCAAAATTTTCATGTATTTGGAGGTTTCTTGGAGGATCATATCCCCATACCCATGTCCGGATATGTGTCGGACACGGGTACTTCAAGAAAAATGAAGAGTGCAACATAATTTTTTTTTTTTTATATAAGCTAATTCTAACCTTTACAACTTATATATGAACTGTACACATGAACAAGGACAATTTTTAGTGGGGGATGGGGGATATAGCATGATAATACTTTAATAATAATATTTGAAAAGTATAAATAATATTTTAATAATAATTATATTAATAGAAATAATATTTTATTAATATTTTAATATTTATGTCAATATTGCTATTAGAAAAACTAGAAATAAAATTTTAATATTATTAAAATATTACTATATGAAATATTAATATTTTAATAATAAATAATTTTTAATATTTATGTTAATATTGCTATTTGAAAAAAAGTAAATTTTCCAAAAAATAACCAAATAACAGAAAATATTTTTTGATTAAGTTATCCAAACATAAGAAAATATATACTTTTCCAGAAAGTCTTCATATTTTCCAGAAAATATTTTTTGGAAGCTAATTTCTGCGAAACAAATGGACCCATAGTATATTTATTTTATCATTAAGATTTTAAAATTTTTTCTGCCTGGATGAGTGATTACCATTTTTAGGTTCTTCTGCATGTTACCTTTAAAGTGTAATTTTACCTAGCTTGAGATTCATTTTTCAAAGGTGTTGCCAGTTTTTAAGTTGATTGCCAAATATCTTTTCAGTCGGATTTGTTCCATTTTCAAAGCTTTAAGGTCTTTTCATTATTTTCAATTTTACATTAGACCGAGTTGGATCCTGCTTTCCATGATAGATATGAGGGTGTCATAACTCAGCATTGAACTTTATCTGCATGTTCTTCTGTTCTTCCCCTGTGTTTGCCAAATTTTTGTTCTATGTGCTCTTTTCTAATTGATAATCTCATGTTTGATGGTGCTGTTCTTTTGCAGAGGGATTATCCCAAAAAGAGACCGGAGAGTCATAATTTTGATTATAATGGAACCAGTGGTAAAGCTCTTTTTTCTCATATTTGATTTAATGGTTGGTTACTTGGTTGGATATATCTATCTGGTGTCATGTTCTTCACCCTTCACATTTTCAGTTGTCTTTTTCTTAGGTTTATATGGGCAACATAATGCCAAGAAGTCGAAGATAATGAAGCAACAGCCAGATAATGCTTTTGACATCACTCCAAGTGGATCCATCCCTTCACCAGTAGGGTCCCAAATGAGTAATATGTCCAACCCCAGCAAAATCATTAGATTAATTCATGGTAGTGACAGGGGTAGAAAAGTCAAAACACCTAAGGTATTTTTCCTTTACCCGTTTGTTGATAGTCTGGTTGATCATGTGCTTCATAGTTGTCTTAGCTCTGGTGTAATTATTAAAACCATGTAAACTTCTTCCAGATGTCTGCTGGTCAGCCTGGTTCTGGTAGTCCATGGTCACTATTTGAAGATCAGGTTAACTTTTGTAATCTTTTCTTGAAATTATTCTTCAATTGCTGTTAGCATTACAACTAGGCCCTTGAGATGTTGCTGGATTTATGTTCAGGCACTTGTTGTCCTTGTACACGACATGGGTCCAAATTGGGAGCTTGTAAGTGATGCCATCAACAGTTCCCTTCAATTTAAGGTGAGTGCTTGAGCAAAAAGTCTTTCGAAACATATCCTGTTATCTAGGGCTTCCTTCTAATGTGTCTGAAATAATTCTAAATTGCCACCAATGATGTGTCTATTGCTCTAAAACTGCTACTTGTTCTTTCATTTGTTATAATTTCTTTATCTACAGCAGCCTTACTAGTTTTATTTTTGTCTTTTCTCCCTACCTCGCTCCTCCCTTCTACTTGTCACCTTTCTCCATTGGGCAATAATCTCATGAACTTCTCATCACATTCAGTGCATATTCCGCAAGCCTAAAGAATGTAAGGAACGCCACAAGATTTTAATGGATAGGAGTGGAGATGGAGCTGACAGTGCTGATGATTCAGGGTCTTCGCAGTCATATCCATCAACATTGCCTGGCATTCCGAAGGTCCTCTCTCTCCCCAAAAGCTAGTAGATTCATATTTTTGTTAATGTTTGATGGAGGACATATTCCATGAAGCTAATTTTATCTTCTATGATTGGCTTCTACTGGTGTATTTCATGCAGGGAAGTGCCAGACAGTTGTTTCAACATTTGCAAGGGCCGATGGAAGAGGATACTCTTAAGTCTCATTTTGAGAAAATTATACTTATTGGCAAGAAACAGCACTACCGGCGGAGTCAGGTACATATGTGAATTTTAGAGTACATATGTTTTATCTCTAGAGATCCTGGCGTGTTGGTAGTTTTAAGAACAAATCAGTCTGATTTAATCAAACTAGTTGAAGGTAGTCTTTTTGGCATCTTCAGTAATTTCAATTTTGCAGTTTTTTACATCAGTTTGATACTTTGATGCAAATTATGACTATGGGCATTTTAAGGACTTTTGTGCACTGTTAATTTAATTTCTGAAGGTGCACGGGACTTGTTAAAATATACTAGATTTGCCGTACTCCTTTCATTTTGAAACATTTAGATCTATGCTTCAAGCAAATAGGCAAACTGGCATGCACTATTTAGGATTCTTTTTGTTTATCCACTGATGCCACTTGATCAACACCAGTGTGCTGTGTTCCTTCTTTCTAAATAAAGAAATATGTGGATGATGTTTTACATCTTGTAGTTGTGGATGTTGGTGCTCCGAGACTGAAATGAAAAGACTGAACTTTCAGTAAACTATTCGAAAAATGAAAATAAATGATAAGGTCAAACCAGCAGGCCAGTAGTTCCATTGTCCTCTAGCTGCAACTTTTTAAAAAGGTTTCATTAATGCTTCTTGGATAAACAGGTAAAGCAATAAAAGAAGTGTTCAGTTGGTTGAAGGTGACCTTTTCTCTGCTCCCAGTCATAGAATAGAAGCTTGCTCTGAATCCATAGTATCATTTGCATTTTTTGCTACACTTTGTCTGAGCAATTCATGTAGCACTTGAGTAGTAGTATAAAACCTTAATAAATAGTCTACTAGTTGAGTTGTGCAATTAAAGGAGATTTTGAAATTTTAGATTTACTTTGAAAACATCGAACTAGCTGTCTTTGAATTTGAGATGTTGTGCCCCACTGTATGATGCCCTATATTTAACATGAGATTTGCTCTTAAAGAATTTTCAAATTAAATTTGAACCTAAATTTATTCCATTGTCAGAGGATTTTCACAATTGTGTTAGCATTCAGTGGTGTGGCAAAAAGTCTGGAGTTGAACAAAACCTACATTCTTAATACTTGAAAGCATCCTAAATTCTCTTTGTTTACTTCACCTTGATTCTTCCAAACTTTCCTGATTTGGCCTTTCTATCTTCTTGTTTTTTGTAAAGCATGATAACCAGGACCCGAAGCAGATAGTGCCAGTCCATAATTCTCATGTTATTGCTCTTTCACAAGTCTGCCCAAATAACTTAAACGGAGGGGTTCTAACGTAAGCTATGCTGTCCTGTTTTAATTAATGTTTTAGCTTGTTAATTCGTTCATGTTTATTAGTTTTTCATTGTTCTTGTTATCATGTTGTTGCTTTTATTGCAATATCATTTTTATTTTTCATCGTCTGGATAAAGGCCTCTCGATCTTTGTGATGCCACTACATCAAGCCAAGATGTTCTACCCCTTGGATGTCAGGCTTCTCATGCTAGTGGTTTAGCAATATTGAATCAAGGAGCTGTGGGATCAATGCTTCCTGCCTCTGGAGGAAATTCCTCACTGCAGGGATCTTCTGGCGTGGTTCTTGGAAGTAATTTATCATCACCGTCTGCCCCACTCAATGCATCTGTGAGGTATAAAGCTTATGTGCAGCTTGCCTTATCTATGCATGCATACTTTCACATACTAATGGCACAAATTTTGGGTCATATTTGCTCTCAGGGATGGTAGATACGGTGTTCCGAGAACATCTTTGCCGGCTGATGAGCAGCATAGAATCCAACAATATAATCAAATGTTATCTGGAAGGAATATTCCGCAGTCCAACTTGTCTCTCCCTGGGGCTGTTTCTGGATCAGATTGTGGGGTTCGTATGCTTCCTGGTGCAAATGGTATGGGCATGACGTGTGGGATAAATAGAAGCATGCCAATGTCAAGGCCAGGCTTCCAAGGAATGGCATCATCAGCAATGCTGAATTCTAGCAGCATGCTCTCCTCCAATATGGTGGGAATGCCAAGCCCTGTCAATATGCACTCTGGGCCAGGTTCTGGTCAAGGAAACTCAATGTTGAGACCTCGTGACACCATGCACATGATGCGAGTAAGTTATTTACTTTTCAAAGAGCAGTATGATCAAGTCTATGCTTCAGCATATAGTGCGGCTTGGGCTTCTTTTCTTCCATATAAATGGTTAATTGTTATATACCAATAATCGGCATCGATATTTCCCCCAACAATTAGTGTATATTATCAGTGAATGCCAGTTCCAGAAATCGGGGACTTCAATCCTACGTGTTTTAATCATATGCCTTTTCATTGTTAATTATAGAGAATTCTATTGGAAGTGTAATATATTATAGATGTTCATCAAATGCTTTGTGATAGTTTGAAGTAACTGGAACTTTCTATATTGGAGGATTGCTTGCTGCAAAAAATCCCATCAAAGTAAATTTCTTTGATGACTGTAAACCTAAAATTTTCTTTTACCCATAGTTCTCTGGCTAACAATCAGAAAGAGAATGAACTGTTGGTATCTAAATAATCACATTCTTTAGATGTAACGACTTGCTGAAAATCAGGAATTTAATATAGGCTGGATAATAGAGGTTTGCAGGCTTCAATGCCTTCAAGTTGGATGTAACGACTTGCTGAAATTCAGGAATTTAATATAGGCTGGATAATAGGTGTTTGTAGACCTCAATGCCTTCAAGTTGGATGGTATTCTGTCTGACCGATAGGCAATATCATTCTGCGATCAATTGTTGATATGAATAAACCTTTCTTTAGTATGATTTTGATTAACTATTATTCTCATCTCTTAAGCTTTTAAGTATTTCTCTGGGTATAAAAATGTGGTTGATTTGGCATTTATGTCTTTTAAACTAAAATGACTTTCTTTTTTTGATAGTCTGGCCACAATCCAGAGCATCAAAGGCAATTAATGGTACCTGAGCTCCAAATGCAGGCTCAAGGGAACAGCCAGGGAAATCCTGCTTTCAATGGGTTGAGTTCTGCTTACCCTAGTCAATCAACTGCACCACCTGTTCAGTCGTATCTGGGTCATCCCCAGCAGCAGCAGCAAATGCCTCCACAGCAGTCCCATGCACTGAACAAATCTCATCACGCTCATCTTCAGGGTTCCAATCATGCTACTGGGTCACAGCAGCAAGTGTATGCCATGCGCTTCGCTAAAGAAAGGCAAATGCAGCAGCAGCAGCAGCTTCATATGCATCAGCAACAACAACAGCCACAGCAACAGCAACAGTTTGCTGCATCTAGCACTTTGATGCCACATGTTCAACCTCAGACCCAACTTCCCATCTCTTCTCTTCAGAATAGTTCCCAGATTCAGTCTCAAGCTTCAACTCAGCCAGTAACACTCCCTCTAACACCGTCTTCACCGATCACTCCTATGCCAATGCAGCACCAACAGAAACACCACTTGGCCCGTCACGGGCTTGGTAGGAACCCCCAGACTGGTGCTAGTGGGTTGAACAATCAGATAGGCAAGCAACGGCAGCGGCAGCCCCTGCAGCAGCCGCACTTTCAACAGTCTGGCAGGCACCACCCTCAGCAACGGCAACAAACACAGTCTCAACAGCAAGCTAAACTTTTGAAGGGAGTGGGAAGAGGGAACATGCTGGTGCATCAGAACCTTTCTGTTGATCTTGCTAATCTGAATGGCGTTAGCATGGCCCCTGGCAACCAAGCTGCCGAGAAAGGAGAACAAATGATGCACTTGATGCAAGGTCAAGGCTTGTATTCTGGGTCTGATATGAGCCCTGTCCAACCATCTAAACCTCTAGTTTCTTCTCAATCTTTGAATCATTCCCAGCCGCAGCAAAAGCTAATTTCTGGGGCAGCAGCGCCTTCTACAAAGCAACTCCAGCAGATGGCTTCCCGTTCCGATAATAGTTCTCAAGGTCAGGTTTCTACGGTGCCTTCTGGTCGTACACTATCAGCTGTGCATCAATCCGTGCTGCCAGCAGCTATGGGTCCAAACCACCAGCATTTGCAGCTACAATCACAGCCACACCAAAAGCAGGTTAATCAAAACCAACCTACCATTCAAAGGATGCTTCAACAGAACCGACAAGTGAATTCTGATCCTCCCAGCAAATCTCAAGCTGAGCCAGCTCAAGCTGAGCAACAGCCCATGAACAATGCTTCACAGATGGGTACAACCACAACCATGGCAATGCCTCAGGCCGGCACTGATTCAGTTAACAACATGGTACCGGTTGTTTCTCCTCCTGTTGGTTCTCAGTGGAAATCACCAGAACCAGTGTATGATCCTGGTATGCCAAATGTGGCCACTCAAGTGGGAGCCAAAGGGAGCCCTCCTCTTACAAATTCAGCTAGTAGTGATCGAGTACCTTCTGTCAGCCATGGGCTAGGGCAGAGACAATTATCAAGTGGCTTACCCCCTCATGGGAATAATCTTGGGGCACAGTGGCCGCAACAGCCACAGATACAACATTCTCCCACACCGCCTCCATCTCAACAACACTACCAGCCACAAGAGCAATTACAACAAGATCAGCATAATTCACCCCCACAACAGCTGCCATTGCAGCAGCAACCGCATCTGCAAGCAGTACAGGGCATCTTGTATCACAGGCCTTCTAATTCTAAGCTGGAATGAAGCAATCTAGTCGATGGAGCAGTTCAAACAGCGATGGCTCCTGCTAGGGTTGGGTTTGCATGCCCTTGTAACAGCAGTGTACAGGTAATAACAATTTACAAATTTAGGCAGGTGTGATATAGTGTTACTATATTTTAGGTTGGCATACTAGGCAAAATTAAAACATGCAGAATTATCATACTGTTGTAATATTATATTGATGATAAATGATCCTCTCTCTCTATGTCTCTCTCTCTCTCTCACACACACACACACACATTGTTGCTTAATTGATTTGTTAAAGCTTTTCTCTGACTATCTCCCTCCCAATGTTCCCTCACTTGATTGAAGGCCCAAATCTCAAATTTTGTATGGATGGCTACTTTTAACAGCTAGCTGTCTGTGGGTGCTTGGCCATGTAATATTTGGATTGTGAAAACCTGTTGCCTGTTTCTTTTTGTTTACTTCTTTGGTATCTAAGTTTTCTTTAACTTGAACGGAGAGTGGACACTAATCGAGTTGTGGGTTTTATGCAGATGAAGCTGGTTATTCCATTAGGGCATTGCATTGTGGAAATAGGTGGTTGCTATTTGCAGGTTAGAAATTCACTGAAAAAATGGACCATTTTTTTTGTCTTTTGTTTCTACTTTCTTTTTGGGTTTTGGGGGGATTATGTATATTGCTGTTTTAGAGTATTGAGAAGATGGAGAGAGATATAGAGGCATCTGTAAATAGGTCACATCTCCCTTTTCTTCCATGGTCTCCCTGCTCATGTCATGTGTAGAGGGGCCCCTATTTCTTTTTGCCTTCACTAGATTAGTGCATGTATTATTACCCTTTCAGATCAAGTGTCGGTAGCAATCATTTTTATGGGCAAAAGCCTTTCGGAAATTTTTGTGAATATAAGGTTTCTGGTCAGTGGTATTAGAATGATCAGCATCTGTCATTGCCAATGTAGCAACCCTATAATCGCTGATCCCTTTCCTTAATTTGTGTAATCTTACATTAAGTATTGTAGTTGAAGGAGGTAAAACATTGGTCCTAACCTGTTCTGAAGTGAAGGTTTAAATATATCCAAAATTTTGGAGCCATCTGAAAGCCAGTCGGTATTGCATCTCATTCTCGTGCTTTTGGCCCTTGCAATTTTATCTGATTTGGTTTCCCTGTTTAACTCAACTGAACTGAACTATCAAGTGCACAACTTCGGGTTATTAAGATATTATTTCCTGTTTTAGTTGAGTCATCTGTTTTTGCCTACGTATGGATGCTATAAATAATAATGCAAAGTTATGGCAAGAGTGTCACTTATACATACATACATACTGTATATATATATATATATATATGAAGAGGAATTTATTTATACTAGTGTAAAATTAATTTAGTTTTACACGTTTTTATAAGTTTTTATATGATTTATATTTGTTTAATTCGATCATTATATTTCATGTTTTATTCATGTAAATCATGTACGTCAAATTTCAAGTAAATTAAAAATATTTAATTATTTGTTTGATGCAAAAAATTCAACTTTTAAATATTTATATATAATTTGTATTCTCGATTGGTATGATATAAATATTAGATCGATTTAAAATTTTATGTGCATAACGAGTGATTATATTATTAAATTCAGTAGCTCGTTTATTAAAATATCAATTATATATAAAATTATAAGTGTGCAAAATCAATTATTTTATATCAGCGTAAATTAATCTCTCTCTCTCTCTCTCTATATATATATATATATATATGAAAATCTTAGATTGTATTTGTACGAGAGAGAATTGTTGCCCTTAACCTACCATCTGGGTGGTTATTGCCTCGTTGCTTTTAACTTCTGGAGCAAAATCCAAGGCTCAGGTGGGAAACTAGCAAGCAGCGAGTACCTCAAAAAATACGAGTATATATTCCCTCAAATTTACTCCCACCTTGCAGAATGTTAAGTTGCAGCATATATGGGCAGAGGAGGCTGCTTAAGATATAAAGTCAATGCAACAATGAAAAACTTGAGGTTGGCTTGGCTGCAAAGTTAAATAAATGATGTTCATTAACAAGATACTGTTATTCAATGCCTTCCTCCCTAATCAATTCTGAACTTGAAACGATATGAGCCAGAAAGTGACCTGACCTGAATTGACCCAACTCAAACTCAATCCGACCCGTTCAATTGACAGGTCTATCCTTAACAAATAATGTCATTCAAATGCGTTCAACTCCAGATTTAATATCTTTCGTAGACCAATATTCTCCTTGAGGGTTAGCAGATATCTCCTGCTTTCAAGTTACAAGTGCAAATACATATGGCCACACATACAAATACACAAACGCACACAAACACAAACACAAACACTTATTTGTATGATTTAGGGCTTGATTAGTTCTCAAATTCATAAAGAGATAGTTTGTGTTTCTCAGCAGTCTGTGGTTCCAATTAAAGAATGCTTAATGCTCTTTCTTCTAAAGCCAAACAATGTATTAGACAGAAGGAAATTTAAAAGGGTTTGTCCATATAAAACCTGCTATAGGTTAAATAATAAAGCATGTAAACCTTAAACATGAATAGAACAACTTGTAAAATCCCGGACGTCAGGAAATTTTGGTAAAAAATTTGGTGTTTGTGGTAGAGAGGACCCCATTAATGCCATTATGCTCATCAATCAAAGCCAAGAATAGAAGAAAACATGCTTCTTTACACTAGAAAAGAGTGAACTGGCAACAAACCATTAGATTAGTTTACATTCAACATTAGAGAGTAATAAAGTACATTAACTAGGTATATCAAGATCAAACACTACAAAATTGATAGATAAAAACAGTGTCAAAGTTGGATAATGATCAGTAGCTTCAATTACAAGAAAAATCAGCAGAAGAGGGCAAATCTAAAATGGGAAAAAAAGGTTTTATCAGACTAGAAGAACTGTACTAAAGAGGGAGGCACCAGAGAATCATAATATTTCCTCAAATCAGTGAAGAAGAGATATGCATGTCTAAAGAAAGATGTGGCACATTTTTTGACCAGTGAAGTTTTGAAAGTAAGAAACAAAGCATAAACGCAAACAGCAAGGAAGTAATAAAACACAGCATCTTTACAGAATCATTCAAGATTTGATTACTCATAGGTAAGCAAACTAAGTACTAGGATAGTCCAAGGAACAGTAAGAAGCCAGCCACACTAATACAGCAACATCAAAACACAAAAAGAACACAAGTTAACTTTTGACTAGTAGTATTTCATAAACCTATGTTACTCGGACTCGAGTATGAGTGTCGAATACGTGTATGTGTCCGACACGGGTATGTTCAATTTTTTCAAGTTTTTCCATGTATTTGAAAAGTTTTCAGAGGGTCATATATACTCATCTCCGAATATGGGTCAAACATTTCAAGAAAAATGAAAAGTTGGAGCAACATAAACAGCAGCAAAAATGAATAGTTTAAAGAACATTATATCTTATTCCCTTGGACAAAAATTTCAATGAAAGATAAAACAGTTGCAGTTTAAAACTTTTGTTAGTTCCATCTAAAAGTCTATACATTCTGAACCTGCATAGAACAAGAATTGCAATTTTTTCATACCTTGAAAAATTCTTCAGGAACCCAATTCTTCTTCCACCTTTCCTCTCTTGTTTGACCTGAAACTTGCTGAGATGACATCCACAATTTTCCTCTGTGAATCCAATATCAACTCAATCCTTCTATTTTCCATTTCCATTCTGAACCTCTGTTTCCTGCATCATTTCCATTCTCATAAACCTCTCTGCAAATCTCCTTATTTTCACTGCTAATTCCACTCCATTTTTCTCTTCCTCCACTCCCGCAACTGCCATGTCATCATCCCCTTCCTCTTCCGGTCTAACTCTTCTCCTTCCCCCACTAAGAACCCCGAAAACTGGTTCACAATACTGGGCCGGCGCAAAATATAATTAAAACTGCGGCTTTTACTAAACTGGTTTTCATCATCTTCATCTTCTTCTTCTTCCTCCTCAACTACGTCGTTTTCGTTGTTGTTATTGTAATTATTTCCAGCTTCATGTCCATTTTCGGAATAAATTTTTTTCCCACTGGTTGGAACCAAGGAAATCAACGGTCGAGCCGAGATAGGCAAAGGGCCGTGCTCGAGAGCTTCCATGGCGTCGTAATAAGGCCAAGGGGCGGCCGAAGCGAGGCTTTGGCGTTCGAAGCGGTATCGGCGGCGGAGCTTCTCCATCTTATGACGGCACTGGAGGTCGCTTTTGGCGGCGGAGTTCGTGGAAGAGGCCGCAACGTGTGGCGACGGTGGTGCAGCCTTAATTGAGCACAAGAATAACAGAATGAAGTTAACAGTAAAAGGTAAAAGAAATTAAGAAGGGAGAAATAACAAAATAATAAAACGACACTTCAACAATAATAAAACCATAGACTAAAACGCAGCGTACAACTAACTGAAATATGAAAATTAACTAACTGGAAAATAGAGCTCTGCATCAGACGGTTACGGCGACTTCTTCCCATTGGCTGGCTTTGAGTTGGCTGCGTTGGAGAGAATACCATTTTTCTTGGTAGGCTTGGATTAGGTTGAGGGTTTCTTGGTGGGTCCAAGGAATGGTTTGGGGTTTTTTTTCGGGTTCCGGGTCGGCCACTGGAGATGGATATGACATTTTTATGGTGGTTTGGGGGGGGGGGGGGGTTAGATTACTAAAGGTTTGGGGAGCGACGAGGGTGGGTCGAGGGGGTGGGCGGTGGCAGTGGAGTGGAGTGGGTGGATTCAGCCTTCAGGCCTAACCTAAACAAAAATGGGCGCACGAGAGTTTGTTTCCCTAGTTGTAAGCCATTGACCAATATTTTGCATGCCCCGCCTTATCAATATTTCAACTGTAATTCATATTTGGAATTGTAAGGGAAAACTTTTGAATGGCCGAATTGGTTTTCCTAATTCTTATTAAAAAAAAAAAAAAAGTGATCAACTTTTCTTCTCATTTCTGTTTGTAAGTATTCATTTTTTCAAACAATAATTACATCCATAGGCAGCCCTTCGAACTAACCCTTTGTACTCGATGAGATGAATGATGACAAATAAGTGATCAAAGTTGGGTTTGATTACTGAGAAATTATTATGTATAGCCATAGAGGACTAACACTGGATCGATGCCTAGAGACAACTTTGAAGCTACTCTAATTTAATCAACAAGTTCCTTCTATTGATTTTGAAGATTTTATCAACAAGTTTCCAACAAACTATCTAGAAAGGGATTGGAGACAAACCTATAGCACAAGGAAAGAAAGATTTTTCTAATATTTGATTACTGCTGTACATGGCTTAGGCACCTATGTTGTTCCGACGCATATTCGGATATGGGTATGGGGATATGATCTTCCAAATACATGTAAAAATATAGAAAAACTGAACATACCCGTATCCGGACACTCACACCCAAGTTCGAGTAACTACCGAGTTCGAGTAACATAGTTAGATACAGTCAAGAGTGAATACATTTTGTGAGAGTTGATTCTATCTATTTGATCTGAATCACAAAATTAATGAAAAAGGAACAGGGTTATTCTCTCGTCTTCTGCAGATATGTAAAATATTGAGAGGAATCAGGTCCTTGAGTCAAATCTTCAGCCCTTATATCACTACTAAAAAAGTGGCTTTTTAGCAATGCAAAAAGTTGAAATGCCAATCTGTTGTTGCAAAAACCCTCTCGCAACGATAAAAAGTCGTTGCAAGGTTGTTGCTCCTAAGAGATACTGTACTATTTATAGAGATGGAACCCTAAGTAAAATCAGTTCTGACTACCTACATAAATGTCCATCAACTTTCAAGGAGCAGCAAAATCATTTAAAGCTCTTTCCAAATTCCCCAATGAATATGGCATATTTTTCTCAATCGAGGTTCACATCTAAATATTAAGAAAAATCTCAAATTCAGCAAAATTATATATCTATACAGGAGCGCACCCTGAAATCCAAATTTCTAATAACCTGCTAATTATCAGATATCAAAAATTATTATTAAACAAGCAGGGTTACATCTGAAAACTATGGTCAGTTTTGTTTTACACATATACTATGTGAACTCAGTGGACATTCACTCACTTGAGTTGTCCACTTTCCATGCAGACATGGCACTCTGAATTTACAAAGATTCTACATCAACACAAATAATCATGTCTTTGTTGTCTTTGTTGTTTTCAGGAACTAAAAAATGGAAATTGCTGCAAGAATAACAGCATGCATGCAAACAATACTTGTCCTTGGTTTATAAAATTATAAAAAGTCATTGAAATGTCAAACCTTGGAAGATGAAGATAAAGGAGGTAAAGAAGTCTGTCGAACAGGCTCCTTTAGCTGCTGAAATTCTCGAAGCTGGTTCATCAGCTCCTCAATGAGTTTCAAGTGGGTATCAAACCTTTCCCTCTGATCTGCAGAGAAGGTCAGCTTTTCTTTTTCTCCTTGCACTTTTCGCAGCCTTTCTCTAAGGCCTTCAATTTCAGCATCAATCTCCAACCTTTCTTTACAGAATGCAGAATAACTCCTCCCAGAGTTATAATATAGCAAGGTTTTGTGATCTAAAGCAGAACCAGTTGGCAGTTTACTTTCTTTTCTATTCTCCTCCTTCGGAATGTCTATTTTATCACAACAACATAGACATCATAAATAGCTGGTTCCATATCAAATGTGGAATCATGCAGATTGCTGCCAAGTGGCTCAACAAATTCCGCATTTCTCTTGAGCTCTTCTCCACTTAAAGAAGTTTTCTCAATGCCACCGAAATTTTGGGCTGCTTTGGTTGCTATTGCTAGGCATGCTATGGCATCATCATCTTGTCCCTCTCCTTTCCCTGCTAAATTAACTGCTGCAGTATGACTTTGTTTCCCAGCTGATGGAGTCTCATATTTTGAAGGCCAACTAGAACCTTTTCCCATTTCCTTCTTTCCAGTGGATCCACTATTCCCCATCTGTTTCACCATTAGCAGTGGATCTTCATCTAAACCAAGTGAAACTGAAGACCTTTGTCCCCCTTTACTCAAAGTATTCATCTGCCTGTAAGCTTCAACTTCTTTCTCCAAAAGGTGACTCTCCTTCTCCCTCCTAACAAGGATCTCTTTTAGAATGTTCATCTCTTCTTCATCATAAGCAAATTTTTCTTCTATCATCCTTTGATATTGCCTTGCTTCCATTTCTATTGATGCCTTATCCTCTTGTAGACGCAAAATCATAGCCATGGTTTCATCAGCAGATGAAGAAGCAGCAGCCCTTTCTTTCTCCAACTCCAGGTATAGAGCAGCATGTGTAGCTTTTTCTTCCTCAAGAGCTTGTTCCAACATTCTGATCCGATTCGCTTCATCTCCAGTAATCCCTAATTTTTCATTAGTGTTGCAAGTGAATTTTTTTATACAAGTTGAACCTTCTTCCTCTCCATTGCTCAAATCAAAACCATGCCAGGTTGCATCACCCAAATCAGTGCCAGTTTGAGTATTTTTATCATCTAAAATGGCATGTTCACATAGGTCAATACACATGTAATGCTAATAAAATATAAGAGTTCAAAATTCAATGAAAACTTCAACTCAATAAATGATTTCCTTAAGTTATGGAGCAATAAAAACCTGTCTAAATTGGTTAAAAATCATAAAACTTCTATCAATTTTAGAATAAGCATTTAAAAATTTTCAGAAAAATTCCACAATATTTTCAATAATGCACTCCTATAATTGAGCAGAAATTCACATAAAAATTTGGCACTTGCAGCTAAAATATCAATTTGGAAAAAAATATTACAAATAGAAAGATCTCAAATATACATTTCACTTACCAGGAAAACTATCTTCAATTTCACTATCTGGAACCAAATTTTCACTAATTTCACTTCTTGTTTCACAGCCATTAATATAAGAGGAACATGAAACACCTGCAACAGCTGATGGGAAATTATCAGACAATAATACTGGAGAGGATTTTCCATAACCAAAAGCAGCTCTCCTACGTCGCCGAACCCCAGACTTCTGCTTCTGATTTATAATTTTCTTTTCCTTGGCATCATATCCACTCTCTTTATCCGCCATAGTTTGCAATCTTAAACCTGAAGGTGAACTACAACCTGCTTCACCCTGCAATTCAATGACTCCATTGCCAAGTATTCCATCTGTAACGGACTTGGCATTCGAATTCCACTTTTGATCGTTGAGCCAAACTAAGTTAAAAGGGATCCTATTCAAAACCAGCTTTTGAATAGAATAGATCTTTCTTCTTGGCCATTGAATGAACAGCTTATGCCAGCAGAAGTTGCTATTTTGGTACCCAAAAAATCCAGAACAAGGACACGGCAAGTGAAGTCCAAAAATATGATAAAATTTCCAAGCAAAAAACCCCAAGGTTGATCCATATAGAAGGATATAAGCTAGAGCAAGGTCAAGAAAGGCTCTAATAAGACCAATTAAGGTCCATGAAGAAATTGTACGGGAAACCATTATTTGGTGTCGAGAATTAGCCCTGGAAAAACAACCCACCATGAGAAATACAATAACAACGAGGAATTTAATTCTAGTTCAACTCCATGAGTAGTACATGAAGAAAAGGAAAGAAAATCATAGTCCAAAATTCAAGACCTTATAATGAAAAAAGAAAAATAAGAATTCTTAGGATCAAAAGAAGTTGCGTAGTTTCCAGGAAAAGTGGGTAAACACGGAATTCTTCTATTCCATTGAATATCAGTGAACCAAATGTAACGTTAGGCTCTAAAGGAAACAAGAGAAGTCAGGTTTTGGAATCCCGAGGTTAAGAAAGACAGGAGAAAAAAGCTCGGAGAAATTTGTAAGCTTCGGACAAGAGTGAAAGAGCCGTCGATTTCCAAGGTTTTGATAGTTAAGGTATTGGGAAAGTGGTTGACTATTCGATATTTGTCTGTTGTCTGAACAAAAATTACTGCTGTAAAGTGTCAACTGCTTTTGTCTTTTTGATACTCCGTTATAAAACCAACGGTGTCGTTTAGACCATGTCAACGTTTTGTTCAATCTGAGACATATCCATTCTAAGAACTAAAAGAAGCCCATTTTTTTGAACAAAAATATAATCTTTTTCTTTTGGTAGTACAAGTAAGGGTTAAAGATAAAGATAGTAGATAGAAATCTAAGTTTAAAGTAAATCCATAAATGTTCTGTTATGTGTATAGTTTAGCATGATTTTTTACTGTTTCATTTACATTTTTCACATTTTTTATAAATATGGTTTTCTAATCTTACTCTATCAATTTGATAGAAACCAACTTACATTCCTTTTCTAAAAAAGTGGCTTAAAATTAAAGTTGTCTATAAGTTGAGTCTGGCTTAATTTTAATAGTAAAAAATTTGCTTGTTCAAAGATCGATTTGATCCTATTTGTTGAATAAAAAACCATGTTTCATTATATAAAATATATTTAAAAAATTTAAAAATTATTTTATTAATATTTAAATAGTTTATAATTAAATAAAAATAATTTATTATTTATTAAATAATAATTTAAACTGAATCGATCTAAATTTAAATTTTTTTCCTCAAATTCGATCTAATTTAAACTGAATTTATCGAACCGAACGCGTTAAAATTGATCATCTTTTTTATCTTTGTTTGCTATGCCTGTATCAGTGGTTCTAAATAACAATTGAATAATCATTTTTTATTATTTTTGATAAAAATGAATAATCAAGTTTGTTACAATAATGTCATGAGTATTCTATTAGAAAGAAAATAATAATAAATGGCTGAAAAACAAGATCCTTTTTCCACGCAGAGAAATAATAGAATCTCACATGTCACACCAGCCAGTTATGTAATAAAAAAAGAAAGAAAAAAAAAAGGCATATCCCATTATTCTGCTACACCATCATTCAAACTAAGCCACATGCACCCCTTGAACCTCATAAAATTTTTCTATCAGACTTCCTTCCCTCGCCTTAGCAGCTGTTTCAAAGCTTCCAAGAATGTCTGTCATTGCAGTTTTCTCCAATGGCTACTCCTTACACCCTTCAAAACCAGTTCCCAGCTCGTTCCATCTACGACCTGCAAAGCAGCTTGGCTGCTTCAGTACTGTTCATCCTTTCATAGTTTTCTCTGATAATGCCAGAGCCAGGGAGTTATCAGCTTTCCAGTTCTTTAGACAGTCAACTTTCAGGTAACTTTCATTTGTTTGCTTTTTTGTCAGGGTTTTATTCTGTTTTCAATGGTTATTATTGGGTTTTAAGAGTTTGTTATGGCATAGTCATATCTGGCATGTGAAAATAAGTACTAGTATTACTTTTGGACGAAGTTTAAAACTTGAGTTTAGGAATTAATTATCATTTGAACTTCATTTTCTTGAATTAGCCATTACTTTAAAATCAATCAGTTATCCAATTGCTATCATTATAGTGACTTTATTGATTAAGGGTTAAGCTGTGGTCAGCAGCTATGTTATTCAAACTCGAGGTGAGTGTAAGATACGAATATGTCTGACACGGGTATACTCAATTTTTTCTAAATTTTTCTAAATATTTGGAGATCGTACCCCATACCCTTTCCGAATATGTGTCGGATATGGGTGTCGGACACAGATACTTCAAAAAAAATAAAGAGTCGGAGTAACATAGGTCAGCAGTAGCTTGACTTTCATTGCTAGGTTAGTGCCTCAATGGTACTAGTTTATTTCAGCAAGAGTAATTGTTTTTATGGAGGTAGATAATTCATGGATATGGTTGTATGGTAAATTTGTTGGGCAGTTTGAGTACCAGTGCCATTTTCTTGGGCTAGGGAGGGCTCTTCTGAAGTATGAACAATTACTATACAGTTTAAATTGGATATCATTGATCTCTTTACCTAGACATCACAGATTTATATATGCAATACTTTTTCCATCTCCACAATCACTTGACATGCTCTAATTTCTGGGTTTCCCTCCCAATACCACATTATTCTTTTATTAAAGGTTTTGCGCTGTATGCCTAAGTGCAGTCACCAGCAAATGAGAGAAATAATGTTTCTCACTGGATGTTACTCTGTCAATTCATTTTTATACTAGAGAGACGTGTCATGGTTTATCTAATTAATTCATGGATCTGATGCATTTCATATTATTACAAACAGGATTAGAAGTTTTCAGCATGAAGATAGCGAAAATATTGGGGCAGGGGCAGCAGAACCTAAAGATAAGCTAGAGAAAGGAGATCGAGCTGCTGATGAGGTGCTTGAAAATCCAAACAGTGGGACTGCTGGGAGAGGAAGTTCATTTCTGGCAAAATTAGCAATAGCATTAGGTGTAGCTGCAGCTCTGACTGTCATATCGTTTGGCCTCAAGGGAGCTAGTTTTGGATCATTGCTAGGAGTTCAACGCCTGGCTGAAGGTTCATCCTCTTCAATTATGGATTCCTCTGTTGGTTTCACTTTCAAAGCTTTTGGATACAGATTTATACTTCCAGAATATGCACCAGGGTATGCCTCATCATCATCATAAGTCATAACTCTTTCCAGCTTTTTTAACACATTTTATTAGAACAAACTGCAAGTCTAAAATTTCTCCTGTTTTACAGTTTGCATTGCTAAACATACCTTAATCTTAAAAGGAGAGAAAAATGGGAGGATAGACATGGAAGGGTTAGGGAGGAAAAATGATAGTGAGGGATGGAATCTGTAGGCAGAAGCATTTCCAACTAAACCTACATTCTTTAGTCCTTCCTTTGGAGATTTGACACTAGGAGGGATAAGGATAGAAAAGTATTTAATCCAATAATTAAGCTAGAATGTATGAAAGTGATTATGAAGCTTAACCATTAGATTAAAAAAATTTCTTTCCTTACCCCTATCCATCCTTCCTACCAAGCAAAGCCTCAATCAAGTCAAAGTTGAACAGTATTTGTATTTTGTACTACCCTGATTTTGGCTTGAGCTCCATTTCATAAGAATTTGTAAAAGTTCAACCTCAGCTTGGCTCAATTCATTATTTTTGTTAATAAAGTGAACTGAACAGAGTTCAAACTGTCAACAAGCAGCTCATATTGGAAAATAAAGAGAATGCATGTGACAAGTATTCTGATTTCACAAAATTTACCTTTGTATCACTCAGAACACAAATAAAGACTGAATGGCCGTGTGACTCCTTCCTGTTTGTATTTGTGTTTTTGTTCATATTGTGGTTCAAAAGATTAGACAAGAATGCATTGTCTTCTCAGCACAGGTGAAGCTAGTTTTTCAGGATTTTTCTTTTGTGGTGGGGGTAATTGGGAGGAGGTGGTTTTGCCTTGAAGCATTTCTAGGCTATGCCTCAGGTTCCCACGTATGTATTTCACTGAATAAAACAGTTCTAAAGTTTTTACCAAAATGCCATGTTTCAGATGGATTTACTTTTGGTTGCTTATGGCTGCTGGCTGTGGACTTTTCATTAGTGAAGAAGCTTTAAATATCTGGGTCTGTCCTTTGCACTGGTACTTATGTTTCACTGACTCAAAAATTTGCTGGCTTTCTTTGCTTTTGTTAGGTTTCTAGTTTTAACTATGCACTCCCTTTTGATTTATTTTTGAAAAAATGTAGGTTGGCATAACTTTGGCACGGATGCTGTCATTGGATGGAACATGGCATTCCTTTGTTGAATCTCTCTCAAGAAATGCCCCGTACTTAATATCCACAGTTCTATGGGTATACTGGTTAGTGGCTGCTTCATCTTATTCTTTATTTTCATTGATGCTTTGTAATATGATTATTAACTTTGATAAGCACGCATTCTTTGAATGATAATTGTAAGATGTGGTCAATATGGCTTTCTCTAGTTACAACAATGTTTAGGTTATGAGGCTTACACCATGAAGGTAAAGATATTAAGGATGAAAAGAAAAGCCCTGAGCCAGAATCTCAAGGAAATTGAGGCTTAAGTAATCCATGGCACAGAGCTCTTGGGGATAATCTACTTTTAACCACTTTAAAATCAGTTTGCGTCTAAATGTGTGCCTGACATCATACGCAGTCCTTTAACTATTAAACTGGTTATGGCTTGGTCTTTGTTCCTTTTCTGCGAAGCTGAAGCTTATGGTTCTTAAATGCTTTTCTTATTCATTGCTATGTTGCAAATTGAAAATTTAGGGGAGTTTGCATCAGTGATATGATACCATTTTATGTCGGAAAGCTGTTTAGACAAAGTGGAGCATCTGATGATGTTTGTTCAAAGGTTTGTTTTGTTCCTTCAGTTCTTAACGATTTCTATGCATGCACGTATCTATGTGTCAAATACATTAATTTATTGCTTGCTTATGATTTAGCTCATTCTGTTTGGAACATGTACATCTTCTGCATTTGCAAGATAATGATTTGTTTCTTTTCTTAATATTGATGATGACTACAGTTAGGGATCGGTGAAGACAAGGTGTTGCATATCACGCGTGTTGTTCAAAAATATGGAAATCTCATAGGCTTCAGTGAGTTACAAGAGCTTCTTTACCATTCTTTTTGCATGATTAATGTGGAAAAATGTAATTTGATGCCATGAGTAGAAGTCAAATCAAATACATAATGATCTTTTAGCTTGACAATATTCATAAAGCTTTTACAAATTTCTTTGACCTTATACCACCAAATGCAACGATTAAACTGCCATGTAAATGACTACTAATGATATAGTACCTGTAATTGTCTTGTCTATCAAAATTCTGGTAATGATCAATCAACAGTTCTCTAGAATATGCATATTGATAGACTCAATACCCTTTTATGGTTCTGAGTTCTGATTCTTTAGACAAGGAGTTTCGATAATGCTGAAATCAAGAGTAATATCTTGTCATCCAACTTCCAAAGAACAAATTAGGATATATCAACCATGGATATTCATTCATTTACAATCATCTTATTCTATGTTACTCGGACACGGGTATGTTAGATTTATTCTAAGTTTTTCCATGTATTTGGAGGGACCTTGGGGATCATATCCCCTTACCCATGTACAAATATGCATCGGACACGGATACTTCAAGAAAAATGAAGAGTCGGAGCAACATAAATCTTTTCTTGCGTTCTACTGAAACTAGAACATCTTGCTTTCTCAAACAGGAGTTAGAGTGCTCAATTTATGTTGTTAAATTTTATTATCATGCTTCACCTGACAATCATGTATGTAGGTTACAACTGAAATGTTTTGTGCCATTAGACCTTATAGGAAAAGTCAGGTGATATTTTCTAAAAAACAGAGTTGCATACTGTTCATATTTTAGTTTTGTTTTTAACATTTTGGATATTTGTAATCATGTTAAACAAATTTCTTCAATTATTATTAATACTGATGAATTATGTTTTAGTTAATTTACTCTTTCTAGTGGTCTTGTATTCTGATATGCAGTAGAGCGATTTTCCCTAGGAGTAAGAAATCCCACAGCTTTCCTAGCAGGGTCCCTGGTTAGTAACCACTTTCCATTTCTCTCCGAATGGTAACACTGGCTGTTTATTCTGCTTATTGTAAATCTGTTCATTAAACATGATCCATCATTATGCTATCTCAGCATATGACTACTTCACAACCAAGTGCATTAAGAAACCCACACTTTTTAATGATCTATACATATTAAGGAGCATTTTACTGTGGAGGATATATTGCTGGTATTGTTGTTAGTTTGCAAAACATGCCCATTGCAATGCTTAAATGAGGATAAGACTGATGAGAGATGTCAAAGATGATGGAAAGTGGAAACGAAAGTAAAAAAGCTATGTTACTCGGATTCGGATGTGAGTGTCGGACACGGGTATGTTCAAATTTTTCCAAGATTTCCATGTCTTTGGAGGATCATATCCCCGTACTCATATCCGGATATACGTCGGACATGGATGTCGGACATGTATACTTCAAGAAAAATGAAGAGTCGAAGCAACATAGTAAAAAAGTATGTGTGATATGAACTGATAAGTGAGTGGCATGAGGGTTTGTTATAGTTTGTCATATAAAGACCGATCAGATATACACTAGTGAGAAGGAAAAAAAAAAATGTGTCGTAGACATAATCTGTAATTGAGAAGGAATGATCAAAATTGCAAGGAGCAACTATTATGCAATGAAGAGGAACCTGAGTTTATTAAATGATATGAAGGTGATAGATAATTCCAATGCGGATGGATAGAAGTATCATCTAATGGTTACAATGATGCATCTGTTTCATATCTGTGCTTGCTTAAAATGGCCTTTCATTTCCTATGTAATATGTGTACCATATATACTTATTGCCTGGCTGTCAATCATGTTGATAATTGAGTTGATGATATGCTTTTACAATAATGAAGGGAATATCTCCTGAATTCTTCTTTGCTGGAGTTTGTTTTGGTGGCTTGATCACTCTTCCAATTCAGGTTAGTCCTTTTCATCTGGCAACCATTGCTTTTGCACATTCACATATTCTTGCATGAACCAATGTATTATAGTCTTTGAATGTGTTTTTATTTTTTATAATTTTTTTTTTTCAAATCACAGTTAAATTAAGCTAGAATATAGAGTAAGTATTTTGATATAAATCTATTGGGAGAATTTAATACAAATGATCAAATCTATGTTGCTCAGAGTCTTTATTTTTCTTGAAGTACCGGTGTCTAATACATATTCGGACATGGGTATGGAATATGACCCTCCAAATACATGGAAAAACTTAGAAAAAATTGAACATACCTATGTCAGGCACATACTCGTATCCGTCACTCACACCCGAGTCCGAGTAAAATAAGATCAAATATCTATCCAAGAAAACTTATTCCGGTATTTTCTCTGTATACACCTATATGATGAAAATGGGCTGCACCATATATTTCAACTTGCTATTCCTAGGAACTAACACTAGATTCTCTTCTTCTTCTTTTTTTCTGGAGTCCAGCTGGGAATTGGGTTTTTGATGAGGAAACGCCCTGTATTTGCCCTTGCAACTGTTGCCACAGTAGTGGTAAAGACTAAAGAGATTCTTGTGCTTCATGAAAATTTTGGTTTTGTAAATAGATATATATATCTAATGTATAAAATCATACAGGGAATTTGGACTGTGTTTCCATATGTTGTGGCTGCTTCAACTGCATTATTCGTTTACCTGCGGCGCCGCTACTCAGCCTAGCTCTGTCAATTGCTTCCCAATAGTTCTATAAATAGAGAATAGAAGCTATCAGATTCAGAAGTGTAGAGGACATAGGGCTAAATTTTTGATTGGATGGTTGTTCCAACATTTAGTTGAATATCCATCCCAATTCACTGTTTCAATTTAAACAATTATTAGTTTTTCATATTGCAGGGACAGAAAATGTATAAAACATAGTAACTTCAGACAATGAGAATTGCTGTAAAGATGATTCTAACAGAACTTGCTGGTCTGGGGGGCTACTGTCCTTCTCCTTGCAAGTTATATCCATGAAACATTGCAATATGTGCTATGTTTTAAAGAGATTTATTCAGACAAAATTGTTTTCTAGTATCCTGGTGCTTTTTAACCAAATTTATGTCATTTTATCCTTACTTCCATTGCAGTTTCTCTATAATCGTAAGCCGGTTCAAGCATTCAGTGAAGAATCACCCTCTTTAGTAACTTGCATTACATCTTGCAATCTGTTAAAGCTATGACCTTATACTGAACAAGTAAGTTTGAATTTTGGCTTCTTTACATTTTCAACACTTGCCTAGGAAGTAATTGGTCCTCAATATTTTGATAGATTGTAGAGTGAATTAGTTCTTTGAAGGTGTCTTGTTCAGTTGTTCTGCTCTTATTGCAATGGCCAAGAAAGTGGGTACCTGAATAAACTGATAAAAAGATACAGTTGACTAGAGAAGTTCACTCTACCATTTGGGACAAGAAATAAAGAAGGAAGAAAAAAATGATACACAACATGAATACACGGATTGACAGGTCTACCCTACTGAAATTTCAACTTCCTGAAATACCGAAATAAGCAACAAAGATAATAAGATTATTAGAAGCTAATCCCTTCATAAAGAACCATTATGAAATTGCATGTCCTTAGAGATGGCAATGAGTATGCAGTTCTTTCTGTTTTTTTCCCTCCATTGTTGGATAGTTTGACAAATTGCTCAAACAAAAGAAATTATTATTGCTTGCCATTGACAGAATAGATACACATACACTCTTATACACTCTGAAATAGCCTTGCGCTCAATAACTTGCTCTTCATTTCCCTCATATAAGGCCTCTACCCGGAATAATTATACCTCAACTCGCCCGAAAACCAACTCTCTTTTTACATGCTCTGTAGGAAAAGTTTTCAAAGTTCTAATATAAATATAAACATTCTTTGAATCTTGTATTTGCTAGCTTAACCTGAGTGTCCCAAAGATGCAAGATATGAGAGCTGAATATTGTAGGATTCTTTCAGCTCTGCCAATACCTCTGCAATGGTTGGTCTCTGGGATGCATCTCTGTGGACAGACCTTACAGCAACTAAGGCTGCCTTTCTCATGCTCTCCACATCAAAGTTTCCCTTTAAGCTGTCATCCACTATCTCAAATGCACCTGCCTGCAAGTAGGGCTTTGCCTGCAATGAAACCAAATATGAACAAGTTGTTTAGAACTAAGTATTAAAATATATAAGTTTAAAATCTATGCGTGTATAAACAAATGTATAGAATTTAAGAAATTGAGCAGACCTTGGCCCTTAGTTTTAGGAATTTTTAGTAACATGCTTAAACTAATATGCTTCTTAAATCCATTGATGCTCTAGCAATAAAACTTGAAAACGTGGAGGACTTTAAATTACAATGCACAATTAAAAGAAGCAGGAACTTGTACAAAAACTTCAACTACTAGCTGACAAAAGTTGAGACAGGCTATGTTACTCGGACTCGAGTGTGAGTGTTGGCTATGGGTATGTGTCCGACACGGGTATGTTTAATTTTTTTCTAAGTTTTTCCATGTATTTGGAAGGTCCTTGGAGGGTGATATCCGCATACCATGTCCGGATATACGTCGGACACGGGTGTCGGACATGGGTACTCCAAAAAAAATGAAGAGTCGGAGCAACATAGGAGACAAGTATCTTCCCTGTGAATAGTATGCTTCATTAAAAGCAAACAATTTGACCTTGTTAACATCCATGAATGACAATAAAATGCATAATTCCTGAGAACAAAACTCATTTATGAAATTCTTAACAGTAATAAATTCTTCTCTACTTTTTTTTTTTTTTTTCCTTTTCATATAAAAGAATCAAAAACAGATATGTGATGTAACAAGATCACACCTTCATGCTCACTTATATACTTAAGATATAGAACAAACTGGAAAAAAGTTAAAGAAAAAGAAAATTTTGGTTACCCATAGCACTAAATTGAAGGAATCTGGAGGTCCAGAGTGAATCAGTGGTTCTCTTCCACATATGAGCTCTAAAAGAGCAACACCAAAACTGTAGACATCACTTTTCTCAGTCAGCTGTTGGGTGGAATAATACCTGCAGATAGAATCAGTCAATGATAAAAGACATCAATGATCATGAGTTGATGCAGTAAAGGCATTAATTGAATAAAATTAACTAAGACTTACTCAGGATCTAGATAGCCAGCAGTGCCCTTGACAACAGTGGTCACATGAGTTGCATCTGCCCTAGTTACTTGCTTAGAGAGGCCGAAATCGCAGACCTTGGCATTCATCTGACTGTCCAAAAGGATGTTACTGCACTTGACATCGCGGTGTATGATTCTTGGATCGCTCCCATTATGCAAATAGTCCAGCCCTTCAAAAAGAAACAAGGCTAATTGATAGTTGACAAAAAAATAAAAATATCAGTAATTGTGCCAAAAATTTGGACCTCCTGGTGTTTCCACTAATAAATGTGAAACTATACCATTGTGGCAAACAAGAAGATTATGCTAAAAATATGGCATCAATATAATAATAAAAAAAACTCACACACTCCCTGAAAGGGCTGCTTCTGTGTTAGATCTTATAATCCTATAAAGAGAATTTGGCTTGATCTTTATGTTTGAAAAAATAAGTTACGATATGTAGCCTAGTTCATCTGGTATGAAAAGTTCAAACTGTACAACACGAATCCTTCCCTTGCTAAAGGGCCTGAGACATCATGATTTTTTTCATCTGCTCAGGTCTTCTCCCTCCTTAGTAACTTTACATGAATTGTAGAAACAGAATACCAAACATACCTTTTGCAGCATCAACAGCTATTTTCAGTCTACGAACCCAGCTTAAAGAAACTTTTTTACTATTTGGACCTGAAACAAACATCAAGAACAAACCAGGGCGCACGTTTTAGCAGATGAGAGGAACAGATTTGATATGCAACAAGAACTGCAAGATGAAAATGTTAAAACTTTTATTCAAGAAAAACATACCATAGAGGTGATCAGCCAGTGATCCACCGGGTAGATACTCATAGACTAGTATCTGCTGCTTTGATTCATGACAAAATCCTTCCAAGCACACGAGATTTTGATGACGAATTTGTGACAAGAGATGAACCTGCAGGCATTCCGTATGGATGATGATGAGACAACTTTTACAGGACCAATGGGAAGCTTAGATCTAACAAGAAGCAGAACATCATACATAAACTAAAGCATCAAACTGCATACTTTAGATTTAATAGACAGATGTACATGCATAATAGTGCAGAGTCTTCAGTTAAGTTCATCAATAGAATACTGAGAAAAATTACTGAGCTCACACTGCTTTATGGTTAGACAAGGAAATCGGTGAGAAGTTTAGATGATAAACCTCGTTAATAAAAGAATCAGCACCCAATTGAGTTCTATCAAACCGCACTTTTACAGCTACCAGTTTGCCATCTGATAGCTTTCCAAGGTAAACAGATCCAAAGCTACCACGACCTATGACTTGCTTAAAGTTGTTTGTAGCTGCTTTTATTTCTTTGTAGGAAAATATTCTTGCTCCAGTCCAGTTTCGCATATCAATTGCTGCCACTGAATATGAGAAAAATGTGCATATAAGAATCATGGTTGTCAATTTTCCTGGTTACAATGATGTGAATAACTATTACATACTTGTAGTATATGTGGCTTCAGTTTTCCTTTTCTTTATGTACAATAATACTAAAAGAGAAATGAGGAGTAGAGCAAATACGGCTCCCCCAGTTGCACCAAGTATAATGGCTAAATGCCTATGTCGAGTGTGCTTCCTATTGGTAAAAATAGTAACTTGTGGTGTCTCAATTGAAGGATTTGATGAGACATCATTGCATGCCATTGTCGAGAAGGAAAGGCACAAATTTCCATATGTTCTGCACAAAAGTTGATCCATCAGGACACATGAATAAATTATCTTGAGAGAAAAACAAAAATATCAGTGCCATTGCCATACCTAACTTCCAAACTTTCTCTGTTCAAAGATAGGGGGAGGGTACCTTGCAGTTTATTATTCTCCAGGTTCCTGAAGAATGCACAACACAGTTTTTTCATCCAGTGAAACACAGTGTGGCAATGACAAAGAAACTGCATATTTGGTTCTTCACCAATTGGTACAATCTATGTTACTCGGACTCGGGTGTGAGTGGCGGACACGGGTATGTTCAATTTTTTCCAAGATTTCCATGTATTTGGAGGGTCCTTGGAGGATCATATCCCCATACCTATGTCCTGATATACGTCGGACACGGGTACTTCATGAAAAATGAAGAGTCGGAGCAACATAGGGTACAATATTTATAGAAGTCACTTACAGTAAATGTAGATTCTCTAACTCTCCCAAGCTGTCTGAAACCATTCCCTGTAAACTGTTATTATGCAAGTCCCTCCATGTAGAAAAATAATAATGATGCAGTATTAGTACAACAACCATCATTATCATATTCCTTTCATGAAATATGGTGAAAAGCTTCTAACTCTAAAATCAGTAAAGAAATTATTGTGTGAGAACATAAGAAAACAATCTTTGAGTGTACATCTCAATCAATAATTAGAGAAGATTACAACTTACAGAACTTGAAGGTTAACCAAGCTGTCTAAATCAGAACCAAAGGATGTTAGCTGATTGAAACTCAGGTTCCTGAGAATTTAGTCAAGAAATATTATTAGTCCTTCTACCTGAAGATACTAATAACAGTGTGAATACTTTACTTTGACAGACATTACAGTTTCTCAAGATGCTGCAGGCTGCCCAGATTTTGTATTGCTCCTGAAAGTGATGTGTTATGCAAATCCCTGAAAGACAGAACAAATATTAGCACAAGTATTTATTTAGAGGATGCCATAATATTAAAAGTAAAAAGAAACTTGTTTTTTCAGCTAAAGACATTACAGTATTTTAAGATCCAGCAAGTCACCAAATGTTGGACTAATCGACCTCAAGTTGATGTCTGAAAGGTCCCTAAGAGAAAAACGATAAGCCCTTATGAGTAGTTCTCCAAGGTAAGACAGAAAATTCCAAAGCTACAGTTTATTATGCACATACAATGATGTCACTATACTTCCTTCACATTCAATATGATCCCATAGAGTTGGGAAGCATGGATCATCTTGCCACCCAAGATCGAAACCAGTAGACTGCTCAATAACTTGAAGTGCTGAAACTGGAAGTCATGCAGAATGGAGTCAGCATTAGTCAGCAGGAAAAAGAACTCATCAGATTTACATAAGAAAATGCCACCTGTAGTTGAGGAAGCCTCTGGTGGAATATCAACAATTTCGTACACCTCAAATGCATTGATTTGAGGGTAGAATCTGATGCTCCTAAGTGCAATATCCAGACTTGTGATTCCCTTCTGTGTAAAATATAGAGTACTGGCTTCTGAGGGTCTTATAGTGAATTCTGATAGCTGAACTTTCCCATTAATTAATATATCGAAAGAAGCAGACACCGGAAGAATGTCAGCAAAATAGAGGACAATGTAGTAGTCCCCCAACGTATCTAGAGGTAAGTTATAATGTAAGATATTCTCTCGTGCCAGAACTCTAGCAGTCTGCAACACATCCAAAGGAGGGCTTTCCTTTTGACTTGATAAATTGAAGCTAAGAAGAATGTGGAAGCCAGGTGAGACATGAAAGGGTTTGTAACTTCGATCAGCATCCCAAATGCGGTCAAATGGATCTACAGGATACCTGTTTTTAACTGAATTTAATCACAAACATCCTATAACAGAAGACAGAAGCCATAGATGGAGAAAGGGTTGTTAAAATTAATCTTACCTCAGCGATCCATTGGTGTAACCACTATTAATCCGATAAAACTTACGAAGTGACTTATTTGGGAAATTTTCCATGCCACTTTGGTAAGCGCCTTGAGGAAGTGGCCGAACTTCAAGTGAAGAAATAACAGGAGATCCACCGTCTGGAATAGCATGCAAGCAAAATGAGAGTGTGTCTTTACTCACTGGCCATATGAACTCTTCAGTCCATGGATCTTTATTGGTTAGGTTCACAGTACTAGTGATAGCTGTCCCTAGAGAAACAAAGAAAGCTGGAGGCTTCCAACGTCTATCATAGTTCTTATACATAAATTGGGCTCTCACAAGAACCATGGATGATATATTCTCTACTGGTAACTTATAGCAATTGCGACCTTGAGATTCTGGGAAAAATCGAAGTGGAACGCTGGATGAGGAGGTTGTTTTGCCTGTGTTTATGAATGTATCATCTGAGACCCATGTTATCTTAGATGAATCAACATAACTCTTTGCTCCGCCGCAAGATAAGCTCAAGAAACCTGTCTCGTAGCAAATCAAAATGTAAATTAAGACATAAATTCCACAAATTCAAAGCCTCAACATTCTGTTTTTTGACATTTTGTTAGACCACGCTGTTCACTTCCATAGGATTTAAAGATCAGAGCCTTAAAAACAAAAGGAAGGCAAATGTAGCTAAACAGGCCAATGTGAAGTGCTTTTTTCATTCTTTCCCTAAAACAGAACCTTAACTTCAAATTCTGTTATTTCAAGCAACAACAAAAAAAAGATCAAATTCACCTTAAGTTTACACAAGCAAGAAAAGAGCTTCCAGACAATAATATACTACAGAATAACCAAAAGGTGAAAAGCAAATTACACATACCATCTTGATCACAGAAAACAACTACCAAAAAGCCAAAGAACAAAATCAAGCTGACCCAGAAGCACTTCAGGGCCATAGAATCCACTAGTAACCTGAAATGAACGGAATTTCAGAATAAAAACAGAGTAGACTCCCTTAAATCCTTAAAGAAGCGTTAATGGAATGGGATTAAGGTGTAATTATCAAATTTGCCTCATTGGTTGGGGGTGTAAAAGTTGAAGAGAGAAAGTGATTGAGTAAAGAGGGGTGCAAGTAATGGAAGGATAATGGTTCCGGTTTGGTGATGATTGTGTGCTATCATTATAGGCACTCTAACACCACCACTACCACCATCACTGCTACTGTAGCAGTAGTTGAAAAGCAGCTCAAAGAGCTAGAACAAAAATGCCCACCTCCTCTTTCTTTCTCTCTCCCTCTTTCCTTGTGGACCAAAGTCGTTAAAGGTTCAACTTAAAGTGGAAACCATGAAAATGATGTCAGTTAACGAACTCCTCTTATATCCTGCAATATTTCTGTGTCTGCCCTAGCCCCTTAGCTTTCAGAATATTTCGTTTTGGTCATAGGAAGTGTTGAAAGAGCTACCTGGTCTGGTTGGGTCATTGTCCTTAAGGAAGTCAAGTCAGACATTCCAGCGAAATGAGAGGGAAAAAAAAAAGGGCATAGAGAGTTACAAAAGATTTGATTAACCGTAGGAATTTGGATTTTGGGGAAGAATGAGAGTAAAAGAAGTACGCAAAATAAACATTATTTGAGACTATCAAGTTGTTTTAGGATTATGATCTTTCCATATATATATATATATATATATATATATATATAAAAGAATCCACTTACATTAATATAAAATTAAATTAATTTTACATATTTTTATAATTTTTTATATAATTTATATTTGTTTAATCAGACCGTCGAATTTTATAATATAATTGTACTCGTTGTGCACGTAAAATTTCGAATAAATCCGATATTTTTATCATATCAATTGAGAATATTGTATTTTTTAATATATATTTAATAATTGAAATTTTTTTATATCAAATAAATAATTAAATATTTTTAATTTACTCAAAATTTAACGTACATGATTTATATGAATAGAATATAAAATACGATGATAGAATTAAATAAATATAAATTATATAAAAAATTATGAAAGTGTAATGTAAGTGAATTTTTTCATATATATATATATATATATTTTTTTTTTTTCTAGAAGAGAGAAGAAATTTTGGTACTTTGGAAACAAATGATAGAATAGCTGGAAGGGCTGCTATTCTATGTTTGAGATTTCTCAAATAAGAAATGACTTGCTTTAAAATTGGGAAGATTATGCTCATAGAAGTAAGGTAGCGTAGTAATGAGTGAGTGACGTCAGTGAGCGTTCTCAGAGAAGTGATAGGCAGAGGGAAGAAGAATGAAGAGAAATACTTAGGTGTGTATAAGTCTATAATAAACATGTCCATGAATCAAATTACCTTTTCCAATCCGAAAATTTGTCTAATATTTAATAAGATTTAGAAAAATGAGCTTGAAAAAAAAATAAAGTTCATTCAAAAAGGTGTCGGGACTTAACCTCAATATTTAAGTCCCAAGTTCGATCAATTTTTCAATTAATACACTATAATATATTATTTTTATACTTTTATATATATTATATAATTTATTTAAAAAGGAATTCACTTATACTAATATAAAATTAAAATAATTTTACACATTTTTGTAATTTTTTATACGATTTATATTTTAAAAAATCAACCGTCAAATTTAATATTATAATTGTACTCGCCGTGCACGTAAATTTTCTAATCGATCCGATATCTCTATCATGTCGATCGAGAATATTGTCTTTTTCATTATATATTTAATGATTGAAAGTTTCTTACATCAAATAAATAGTTAGATATTTTTAATTCACTCGAAACTCAACGTGCATGATCTCGTGAATAAAATATGAAATCGGCCGGTTGGATTAAATAAATATAAATCATATAAAAAGTTACGAAAGTGTGTAAAACTACTTTAGTTTTACACTAATGTAAGTGGATCCCTCCTCAATTTATATTATATAAAAAATATATATAATATTATAGTATAAATATTAAAAATATATTAAGTTATTAATGTTTTAAAATTTAATAAAAAATAAATTATTAAAGATTAAATAAAAATGAGCATACCAAAAATTGAGGTATTCATGGGCCGGTTCAAGCCACAGTCCAATTTTTTAGATCTTTAATCTAAGCCAGGTCCAGACCGAGTCCAGGCCAATCCAGAAGCTCGTTTTATTGTTTAAACATTATTTTTATATTAATATTATATATTTTATAATTAAACAAATATTTTTTTTATTACTAAGCTTAAACTACTCATTTACAAATTTGAAAAAGTTTGGACAAAATTTGAGACTTGAATTGTCAAGTTGATCTTAGACAAACATATATGATATTGATATCATACTTAAGTCCGATCCAACCTAACTCATCAACATCTCTAATATATAAGTTAATAGAGCAAGGAATTTATTGTGTGAAATTGTGTTTATTTTAAGTTGGTGCAATCACCGATTATATTTGATATTTGTAAATATTAATAAAAAAGAAGTTAGTTTTCCACTCATAAATTTCCAACATATGCCATTTTGGAGCAAATGGAAACTATTTTTTTCTTGCATATAAGAAAATAATTATATTCCCTCATAAATTTACATCCCCAAAGACCTAAAGGAATAATATGACATATTTTCATATATAAAAAGTGAAGAAGAAAAGGAACTATATATAGCTAGCAACTTTCAAACTTTACAAATATTTTTGTGATCTTTGGGTTCAACTTTTTTTTTTTACTTTTCTATTGAGTAAATAAATTATTAAAATATTGAGGCCAAGAGACTAGAATGCATTCATATTCATATGTTGAAGTGTTAAAGAAAAACAGCAGCTATTCAATTAATTTAAATTGGTGGATATATGATGCAAAGGATGCTTGCCAGACCCGCATCAATACAATGATATCTTCTGGTTCCTCCTTTGCTTGCATATTAATTCTCACTCCAAAATCTATCTTCTTGATAAAGAAAAGCTACTTTCTACGTTCAAGAAAGCCAAAGTCAATAATTTGACTGTTTTAAAGGAACCTGAAAAAAAAATATATTAAAGTACTTAAATAGTTTTTGTATTATAATAAAAAGTATATTTTAATTTTTGTATTATAAAAATAAATAATTTAATCTTTATACATTTGAAATTGGTGCAAAGAAGTAAAATTTGTAACAGTATTAATGAAAAACTGTCTAAATGCTGACATAGACATGTGAAACTGACAGAAATAATAACTTGAAAAAAAAATAATGACGTGTAAAATTTTTTTCTCAAGTGAAATTTAGAAAAATATATTTTTTTATCCGAATCTCTCCCTTACTCGTAAAAATATATCATTATTTTTTTCGAAGTCATCTATTTTATTAGTTTTTAAATTTCATCTGAGCAAAAAAATTGACATGTCATCAATTTTTTTCAAGTCATTTATTCTGTCAGTTCACATGTTCACATCAGTATTTAGACAATTTTTCATTAATATCATTATCAATTTTACTTCTTTGCACCAATTTCAAACGTATAAGGATTAAATTACTCACTTTTATAGTATATGAACTAAAATGTACTTTTAACTATAGTACAGAGACTACCTAGATACTTTAACCCAAAAAAAATGCATCATAACAAATTTATGATATTCGAATTTTTTATTTTTTAAAATATTTGTATTCGAATTTTTCCTTGAGAGTGGAAGATTGTATGATTAAATATAAGTGCTCTAATGAAAGGTTTGGAGTTTAACTTACTTTTAGTTTAAGGCAAATGAACATGCCTTTATTTTCCTTTCTTTTGTTTACATGTAGGGCAACTAGTGAAAGACCAAAGAATGTCAAGTGATTGGATATCCAACGAAATAATGACCATAATTAATAAGGAAGACTTAAAAGGGAAAATAATCTAGTCGAGAAGCTAAACCGTGGTGACCCCAATATAGACCAGTAGTGCTTGACCACAGAATTTTATCTTGGTAGTTAGGTACCCTCTCTTTAGGCTTGGGAATTAAGCTGCAAACAAATAAAACCGGGCAATAGTATTATTGGATTGTTAAATTAAATTTGTTGTTGATCTCATCAGAGGTCGATATGTCCGAGTGGTTAAGGAGATAGACTTGAAATCTATTGGGCATCGCCCGCGCAGGTTCGAACCCTGCTGTCGACGCTTTATTTTTATTTTTTTCATTTTCCCCATAATTTTATCTTCTTATATGTCCTCCGTAATCCACATACAACATCAAATCGATATAATTTAGGGATCATTCCTTATATTTAAAGAAGGCTTTGCTGGCAATGACAGATTATTGTTGCAGCAGCCAAAAGGGTCACCCCCATTTTATCAAATCTTGAATATGATCAGAATCTGATCAAACAGAGGAACTTTCAAGTTTCAATTAAGAATTTTCAAGTTGAGATTTGATGCTCTTGAGAAGACTAAATATTGTACACCCACAATGTGGGTGAAAAAGAAAAAAAAATTATGAGTTAAAAAATATTTTGAAATAAATAATGTAATGATATAAGATATGAGTAGTTTTTTAAAAAGGAAATTATTGGGTAGTTTTTTTTTTTAAATAAAGAAGATATCACATGTGAACTAGTTTTTTTTTAAATAAATTATATAAATATCCTTAAATGCATTTAGTATTATATTTTCAATTTGGTTTTTTTGAAATTTTTTAAACTGAATTGATATCCAATTAACTCGTGATACTAACTCTGTAATTCTTTTTAATAATAGTATAGATGATAAACAAAAGGTCAACCTACTTAACTGAACAATTTGAATCATACAAACAGGAGAAGAAAATAAATACTAATAACTTGGTAATACCAATGATAATATTTTAAGATTTTAACCAACCACTTGACTTTTGGTTTTTGTACCCAAATATTAATAATAAAAAAAATTCTTTCAATTACCTATTATTCGATTTTATATACCAAAATGTGCTAATTTTAGATTATGTTTAAAAATCGTCATCATTAATGACGATTTTCAAACACAAATAAATAAAATTTTAAAAAAATATATATGGAGAAGTCGCCCCACTCTACATTAATTTTTAATTTTTTAATGAGGGAAAGTCGCCTTATATATATTTTAAATATTAAATAATAAAATTATATAATTTATAATTTTAAAAAATAAATTTTAAATAAATTTTAAATAAAAAAATAATTTTAAAAATTTTAAAAAGATTGATGATTTATCGTAATATTAATCAGATTCTTTCAACTCGTATTCGTAATTAAATGAACCTCCGAAAGAAAGATCAACCAACTCGTATTCGTAATTTTTATTTTTTAAAATTATAAATTATAAATTTTTTTATTTTGATTTTATTATTTAATATTTAAAATATATATATATATATATATATATATTAGAAAGTCGCCCTCCATGAGAGCAACTTCCCCTCATTAAAAAAAATTAAAATTCAAT
Organism: Fremontodendron californicum; assembly: GCA_030761205.1. Lineage (NCBI taxonomy): Eukaryota > Viridiplantae > Streptophyta > Magnoliopsida > Malvales > Malvaceae > Fremontodendron > Fremontodendron californicum. The sequence continues at coordinate 17,500,775 of JAULJL010000029.1, forward strand.
GTGAAGAAGTCGCCCCATGGGAGGTGACTTCTCCATGTATTTTTAAATTATTTATTTATTTATTAGTGTTTGAAAATCATCATCAGTGATAATGGTTTTCAAACACAATCTAAAATAGACGTATTTCAATAAATAAAATGAAATAATAGGTAATTTAGAAAATTAAAAAAATTAACATTTAAAAAAAAAAAAAAACCCCTTGACTTTTCAGTAGAGGTGCTCATGGGCAGGGTCGCGACTCGAAATTTTTTCTTCATCCTTACCTAGGTCTGGTCCTAGGTAGGCCCAAAATTACTGTTCACTCTATTTTTAAAAAATTTAAAAATTATTTTTTATTAATATTTTTATAATTAAATTTAAATAAAATAATATTATTTTAATGATTAAACAGTCGAATCGAACCAAATTAATTCGAAATATAAAATTTTTAGATCCGATCCTTAAGCAATTCTTCTTTCCATGTTTGTAATTTTTAAACAAAAAGGTTACATCTTGCCTGTCAAAATGGGGTCAGGCCTAGGGCTGTAATCGAGTCGAGCCGAGCTCGAATAGTGAGCTGCTCGAGCTCGAGCTCGACTCGAAACTCGCTGCTCGAGCTCGAGCTCGAGCTCGACCGAATACCATTTTTCAAGCTCGAGCTCGGCTCGAGATATAATCGAACTATTCGAGCTCGGCTCGATAAAGCTCGTTTACTCAATTTATGTACTCGAGCTCGAGTTCGAGCTCGAGCTCGTTTCACCACTATACAGTAGGGTAATATAGTAAATTATTATAAAAATATATATTATAAAATCAAAAGCTCGATTAGGCTCGCGAGCCGCTCGAATCGAGTATTGAGATACTCGAATTCGGCTCGCTCGATAGCTCGAGCTGCTCGAGCTCGAGCTCGGCTCGATAATGACCGAATCGAATTCGAGTTTTTTTCGAGCCGAACTCGAATAGCTTGCGAGCACCAGTGTCTCATTTACACCCCTAGTCAGGCCAACCCATGAAGTCATTGCAAGTTCTAACATCTTCCATCCTATACATGTCCACGGTCAGATAATTCGTCCGACTCGATAGACTTGATCCGTATTAGATTGAGTTTGAATAAGATATTTAATAATTCGAATCGGTTCGATTTCGTCCGAATTATTATTTATTAAATAAAAAATATTATTTTATTTAAATTTAATTATAAAATATATATAAATATTAATATAAAAATAAAAATAAATTTTTAATATTTTTAAATAATAAAATAAACTTATATGGGATAATCCAAATCCGATTCAAATGAATTTAAACAAAAAAATTTTGAACTCCGATCCGGTTATGGACAGGTCCATTCCATCCTCTCCGCTGTCAATAAGTTCTAACATTACAAGTCATTGCTGTCACTTCTCAGACTGGCTACCAGTGAAATTTTTTTCTTCTTTGCATTTTTGTTAGATTAGTGATAAAAAAAAAAAAAAACACTAAAACAGAAAAATCACAAGGAGAGGGAGAGAGACTTTTTCAACATTTTCCTTAAAATAAGGACAATCACATAAACTTAAAAAAAAAAAAAAAAAAAAATTCAACCAATGTCATCATTTAATATACAAAATGATCAACCAAAAACTCCAAAGACTTGACTGCAGAATCAGTCAAAGGTTGCATAAACTTGAACAGCTTTTCTTTTTCTTGATAATCTACAGCTGAAGGTTAGACTCCGATTATTAATTGCTTGGACTGACGGACTCCATACTATCTTCTTAAGCTTTGTTTGCTACAGTAGCTTCACTGTGTGACCATGGAGATGAATATCTTCCAGGGTGGTGGTAGCAGATCACCCCGTCAATTTCTCAAAGCATTGTTGGTCCAACTACTACTATATGTTTGGGTTATTACTGGTGGATTCTGTATGAAATTTGGAAAAGAAAATTCTGGGTGCATAGAGACAGAGAGACAGGCTCTTCTCAACTTGAAGAAAGGTATTGTTGATTATGATAACTTTCTCTCCTCGTGGATTAGCGGAGATAAAGATTGCTGTAGGTGGAAAGGGGTCAGTTGCAACAACAAAACTGGTCATGTCACCATGCTTGATCTCCGTCCTGTGATTAATTTCTCGAGTGATACTGGTAATAGTTGGACACCTCTGAGCGGTGAGATTGGCCCTTCCTTGCTAGAACTACGGTCCTTGACTCACTTAGACTTCAGTCTTAATGACTTCTCTAATATTCCTGAGTTTATTGGTTTTGGTTCACAGCTGAAATATCTTAACCTCTCATGGAATAGTTTCAGTGGAACTATTCCTCCTCAGCTGGGGAATATCTCCATGTTACGTTCTCTTGATCTCTCATGGAATAGTTTCAGTGGAATTATTCCTTCCCAGCTTGGGAATCTTTCCAGGTTGATTTCTCTGAATCTCACCTTTAACGGTTATAGCATGATTGTTGAAGATTTTGAATGGCTTTCTCGTCTTTCTTCCTTGAGAATACTTAGAATGGGTCAAGTTGATTTTACGAAAGCCCTGAATTGGCTTCAATCAATTAAATTGAATCCTTCCCTGTCAAGCTTATACTTATCAGCCTGTCAATTTCCTGCGGTTGATCCTTCATCTCTTTCCCATTTCAACTCTTCTAATACTCTTAAAGTAATCCACTTCATTGGCAGTACCTTTCACCATTCAACTTTTCCTCTGCTGATCAATATAAGTGGTAACACTATTGATCTTGGCCTCTTTGATAACCAGCTCAAGGGTACAATTCCAGATTCTTTTGGCAACATGGGTTCTCTTGAACACGTTGATTTCTCAAGGAATCAACTTGAAGGTGCCATTCCGAAATCCTTGGGGAACCTTTGCAACTTAAAAACATTAAATTTCTTTGAAAATGGTCTAAGTGAACCAATTCATCATCTTCTACAAAGCCTGAACGGATGCACTAAGAATTCCTTGGAGGTCCTGAGGTTGAATGATAACCAATTGAATGGTTTCTTGCCTGATGTGACAGAATTTCCATCCTTGAGAGAATTGCATCTTGCTGATAACCAACTGGACGGATTTTCCCCAGACAGTTTTGGGTACTTATCTCAGCTTGTTTATTTGTCGTTGGCAAGAAACAAATTGACGGGCTCATTGCCTGTAGGAATTGGCCAGATGTCAAATCTCAGGGTACTAGATGTTTCCTCAAACAATTTGAATGGTGAAATCTCTGAAGTTCACCTGTTAAACCTCTCCAGATTGCAGCTTCTTGACTTCTCTTTTAACTCTTTGGATTTGAATTTCAGCTCTGATTGGGCTTCTCCTTTTCAACTAGATTCTGTTATATTGAGGTCTTGCAAGTTAGGCCCACGATTTCCTAGCTGGCTTCGAGGGCAAACTAGTTTTTCCCACCTCGATATCTCCAATTCTGAGATTTCAGATGTCATTCCCAGCTGGTTTTGGTATTTTCCTTCTAACTTGAAGTACTTAAATATTTCCTTCAATAATATAAGTGGGAAGGTACCAAATCTAGCGTTTAAATTTAACTCATTCCCTGGAGTAGATATGAGTTCCAACTTGTTTTATGGTCCTATACCAGAATTTCTTGCTAATACAACAGTGTTGAATCTCTCTGGAAACAAGTTTTCAGGATCTCTGTCTTCTTTATGTACAGTTAAGCATAGTCCCTTGAACTATCTTGACCTCTCTAACAATTTATTGTCAGGCAGCCTTCCTGATTGTTGGATGAAACTGAGACAATTGGTTGTTCTCAATGTGGAGAACAATAATTTATCAGGAGTAATCCCAAGCTCAATGGGTTTACTAGAGCAGGTTCGATCATTGCGTTTGAGGAACAATAGCTTTTCTGGTAAAGTACCTTCATCCCTGAGAAATTGTATGGAGTTGGAACTCTTGGATCTTGGGGAGAATAAATTGTATGGAATCATTTCGCCATGGATAGGGAAAAATCTATCAAGTTTGGTTGTTCTCCGTCTTCGATCAAACAAGTTGTATGGGGAAATACCTCCCAGTCTCTGTCATCTGGGATCTCTTCAAATTCTGGATCTTTCTCTAAACAATATATGGGGATCCATTCCATCTTGCCTAAACAACTTAACTGCCATGGCTCAAAATAGGAGTCCAGATGTAGGCATTTGGTATTTTTATTATTATTCTGACACCTTTGTTGATGGAAATGGTGTTACCGTTCTGAAATATGGTGCTGAGTATATTGATTATGCATCCGTGGTATGGAAAGGAGTGGAACATGAGTATGGCAAGACCCTAGGATTACTAAAGCTCATTGACCTGTCAAGCAACAAATTAAACGAGGAAATACCCAAAGAAGTTGCAAGTCTTGTAGGATTGATTACTCTAAATCTGTCAAGAAACATGTTAACAGGGAGCATTCCTAGGGAGATTGGGCAGTTGAAAGTGTTAGAATCGCTTGATTTGTCTACAAATAGCCTCTTTGGTGAAATCCCTGGCAGCCTTGCTGATTTGTTTTATCTCAGTGTATTGAACTTGTCAAATAACAATCTGTCAGGAAAAATTCCATCAAGCACTCAACTCCAGAGTTTTAGTGCTGGTTCGTATTTGGGAAATATTCCAGGACTGTGTGGAGCCCCATTGACAAATAAGTGCCCAGGGGATGAAACGGCAAAGCCACCAAATGCTGATGGCAGTGGAAGCAGCGACATTGAAGGAGATAAAGAATGGTTTGAAACCTTGTGGTTTTACCTTGGCATGGTGATTGGATTCATTGTAGGATTTTGGGGAGTCTTGGGTACACTACTGATAAACCTGTCTTGGAGACGCAAATACTTTCAGTTCTTGAGCAACGTACAAGATCGTATCCGCCTAACAATAGCAGTGAAGATGGGCAAACTGCGACAAAGACATGAAAGATAAAATGGTGAAGTTGTTGATGCATGATCCAGCTCAAGACAAAGAGTAGGTTCAGATCTTTCTCAAATTTTAAAAAATAAAATAAAAAAAAAGCTGAATTGTTTCCCATTTTTTTAAAGCCATTTCTGTATTAAATTACTTATTGTGAAGTAATATTTGCAATTATTTTTTTTTTAATAATAACTAGAATGATACACAACCCGGGAATCCAATATTAAATGTACGGTAATAAAATATTTTTTTGCCAGACTATTAATCTTTAGGAAAGATAAGATAGGAAAGATAAGATATTCAATGAAAATATCAAGCAGATTTGATTATAATAGACAAAGAATGTCAAATCATTATAAAACCGAATAAATATAAATATTTAAGAGTATAATCATACTAAAAGATGTTACAACAATAACTTAAATAATGATATTTTTTTTTCAAACACACAATTATAAATTATAAAGTGAAAATAAAATTAGGTAAGGTCGTTTATAATAATTTGAATATTAAAAAATAACACGAACATATAATTTTTTTTATAAATTGAAGTATTATAATAAATTATGTAAAATATGATATGAATTGAGACACGACACAAACATAATTTTTTTTTTTAAATCGAATCACAATGATAAACTATGTAAAAAATGAAACACGATACGAACATAATATAAAAAAATAATTAAAATACAACATGAAAAATAATATGAATACGAAACGAATACACGAACGTGTAAAAATATACATAAAACGAAATATTAACATGTAAAAATTTATATAATTTATAGTAATTTATATAAATTATTAACGTGTAAAACTAATTATTAACATGTAAAAATTTATATCAATTTATAATATTTTAAAAACACAAAAGATAAAACGAACACGAACACGTCACAAACACACAATTTTTCTCTAAATTGAATCACTATGACAAATTATGCAAAATATGTCATGAATTGAAACACGAAAATTTATTTAAATTGAATCACTATGACAAACTATGTAAAATAAGAGATAAATCAAGACATGACACAAACACAACATAAAAATAATAATTAAAACACAACACCAAAAATAATATGAACATGACACGAATACACAAACGTGCAAAAATATACATAAAATGAATTATTAATGTGTAAAAATTTATATAAATTTATAATAGTTTGAAAACATAAAAAATAACACGAACACGTTACGAACACAGAATTTTTTTTTTCTAAATTGAATTACAATGGTAAACTATGAAAATATGAGATGAATTGAGACACACACGAACACAACATAGGAAAAATAATAAAAACACAACAAAAAAAAACAACACGAACACGATATAAATATACAAATGTGTACAAATATACATAAAACGAATTATTAACGTGTAAAAAATTATATAAATTTATAATACTTAATACACGAAAAAATAATACCAACATACAAAATTTTCTCATTTCTTTCTTTCTTTCTTTTTCTCATTTTTTTCTTCTCTCTCAATTTTTTTTCCCTCTCTTTCCTATAAAAAAAAGAAAGGATGGGAACAATGTCTACGGGGGAACTCTCCCCATCATCAAAAAAATCCTAAATTTATATATATTTAAAAAAAATGAAAACAGTGTCTAGCGGACGTGAACACTCTCTCTATATTTAAAACACGAAAAAATAATATCAACATATAATTTTTTTTTTTTAGAACCAGCCAACGTGGACACTCTTTTTATTTTAAAAAACATCTTAAATTTATATATAGGATGACAAATTGACAATTGGCAATTGGCAATTGGCAATAATTCTTTATCCAAGGCAGGCAGGCAGGCAGGCTTGACTTTGAAAATCCACCTTGCACTTGGACATAAAACTATTAGCAGCCTCCTAATTCCAGTACTAGCAGTCTGTATTTGGTGACATAAACTTCAAAAAAGATTACAAAGGTCATTGGCTGCTGCTGATTCAATTATATTATAGACTAGACTTTTTCTCAATAGGTGAAAGAAGCATAAAGTAAAACCTAGGTGAAATCAGCTTGTATAAGTGGAAATGTTTAAAATTAAAAATAACCATCCAATTATTTTTGGGATCCTGAATATATTAAAAAATAATAGACAATATTCTAATCCGAATAAATTGTTGGTGAACAACTACGTTTAATTTAAAAATATATATATATATATGTATATATAAGAAATTAGAGCAAAATTATATATTTATATATAAATGCAAGCATGTATGCAAAATAAAAACCAATTTTTTAAAGGAAAAAACCATGGCAGACACAAACTAATATATGCAGACGAACGGTTGAATATGACTGCCCATTGTGTTTATTAAATTTTAAACATTTACCACTCAATTTTTTTTAAAAATTTAGTTCTTTTATCCTAATGCCAATAAGAAAGGAACATTAGGGCGGCCCCATATTTTCTTGGGTTTTAAACTCCCACCGTAATAATAGACCTTCAATATTTGTCAACACTTGAAGTATTATATATTTGTATTTTCAAACTTTGTTTTCTTCAAAAGTGAAAAATATTAGTTATACCATAATTTTATTAAGCATATTTTTATTAGTGTTTATAGTTACACGATATATTTCATCACAATATTTATCAACATTCATATTAATTATAAATTAACACATGTAATTTTGTTATGTATTTGGAATTTTTTTTAAATTAAAAGGAAAATGAAATAACAAAAATGTCAAAATCCAAGAAATAATCAACACCTCCATTAAAAAAAAAAAAAAGGAAAGACCAATTATGAAATAAGATAAAAGCAAAAAGATTAAGAGAAAAAATTGTATAAAATGATTATTTTTCGTTAATATATATTATTTTTATTTATATTATATAAATTAAATTTTAAAAAAAATATGATATAATTTAAATGAAAATAATCGATTTCATGCAATTCTTTCACAAGGATTAAAATTGCAAACTTCCCAAAAAAAAGTCCGAGCAACCTTAGGGAGGTGGTTGCGTGATGCAACCATCTAACCCTCAGTCCTCAACCAACCCCATACCGCCAATCAAATATATTTTCCATTGACCTTAACAACCAAACCCACCCTCTCTAGTTTAGTTTCCCTTATTTTTCTAACCTCTTTTTTTTGTTCAAAACCCAACACACACAGCCTGTGGCAAGTGGCAACCACAAGACAGCAACAATAAACTTTGAGTTTATTTTGATCAGCAAATCTCTGCTCTTCTTCCTCAAACAAGCAAAAAATAAGGGGAAAAATGGGTGGAGGAGGAAAGGTCTATACTTTGGCAGAGGTTTCTCAACACAACAATGCTAAAGACTGTTGGCTTGTCATTGAGGGCAAGGTACAGCTTTTTGTTTTTGGTAGATTTTCTGGATGATCCAGTTTGGTCTTGACCCAATCTGGGTTTTTTTTTTTTTTTTTTTGTTTAAAAATGGTTTCTTTTGTTTATATTTTGCAAAAGTTGGGTATTTTATTTAATTCTGAAGTTGCAAGATTTGAGTGTTAATGGATCCGGGGAAGCCTCTTGTTTTTTTATTTGATTAGTAGGTGATTTTTTTTTTTGTTTATTTGGCTCTGATCATAAGAAAATTTCGAAACCAAGTGCATGGATCTCTCTTTAGAGGCTGACAGCTTATATTCACTGCATAAATGACTTATCTATAGAAGCTTAGGATACTTAATAGTCTATCTTTCCTATATGAAAGATAAATGATAACTCAGATTGGTGGATTGATAACTCAGATTCAAAACAATCATCTTCAGTATCATAAGCAATATTTTGCTTAAATCTCACAATTTCTTTTGATCCGGATGATTGCTAGAGCTGCATTAAAGAAGGGCCCCTCTGCTATTGAGTTCCTTGGATTTGCTTAATTATTAGCTTAACCGGCTTGGTGGTTTTGACCCATTGGTACGCTGTTTTGCTGCCCTTAGATTTAGTTTCACCCTTAAATTCACTATTTTTGATGAGTTCTGCATGATGGATTTTGGACAATGTATTATCTTGGTAGTTGGTAATAGTTTTCAGTAAGAGAGATCAGCCATTTGTGTGTATTTTTCGGTTTTTCCTCAATTTGCAGAGTACATGTTAGTCCTTGGCATGTAAAGAATGTTTTCATTGTGTTGATATACTTTTTATTCCATTTCCTGGAGAAGTTCTGAATTGGCTATGGTGTTTTAGGTGGCTGTGTTCCTTTTATTGATGATTAAGTTACTTGGAGAGCACTTTAGTAACGATATTCGCTAGTTGTAGTATCGATTTCACTGCATTACTAGATGGCTTTTGGATGAGAACAACTTGAATTTTTTGTATTTATTTCTCTCCAGTTAGTACTAATATCATATATAACTCTCTTTTATCTTTTTGGAGGTTCAAAAATCAGTAACATTAAACTGTCATCAATGTTTTGGCTAGGATTTTTTTTCATCAATTTCAAGGGGCTGTTAGCTGCAATATATAATTAAGCAGTACCAAAGTTGTTGTAACATGAAGCAGTGTTCAGCTTTTGATATCAATCAATCTACCATTAATTTGATTGCTAAATTCTACTCTAGAGAGAACTATTTGTTTCGATTTGGCACCATGCTTTGTGTTCCATTTTGATCTCCTTAAATACCATATCTTATGTTTGAACAGGTATACAATGTGACTAAATTCTTGGATGACCATCCTGGTGGTGACGACGTCTTGTTGTCTGCCACAGGTATGACAAATACCGTAATTTTTCTACTTGTTCTGTATAATTTAACATGGGAATTATTGCAGAAGATGGAAAAAATGGAAATAACCTCGGTTTGGTGTATGGCTGGTAGGGAAGGATGCAACTGATGATTTTGAGGATGTTGGCCATAGTAGCAGTGCTAGAGCAATGTTGGATGAGTTTTATGTGGGCGACATCGATACATCAACCATCCCGACCAAGACAAAGTACACTCCTCCAAAGCAGCCTCACTATGACCAGGACAAGACCTCAGAATTTGTTATAAAGCTTCTCCAATTCCTTGTTCCCCTGCTAATCTTGGGATTGGCCTTCGGCATCCACTCCTATACCAAATCACCAGCTTAAGCATCGAGAGACCACAAGAGAAAGTTTGGAAAAATCTTCACAATAAGGTTATGTTAGTTTAAATTGTTTGGAACTGCCACAAATTCTGGGATGGTTGGATATTTGCTTGCTTTGTCCAACGACCAGTTCCCAGTGCCCCCTTTCTCTGTAAGATCTAAGATTGTTTCCTTTTCCCCTCTACATGCAGTTGGTAAAACTACCTTTTCTTGCTCATTTGGAATCTTAAAACTTGTCTCTTTGAAAGCACTTTAGTCCATTGATTTATGAGCTAAATCAGGTTAAATGCTAGTTGTGGGCAACTGGGCATAATTCCCATGTGTTCATCATGGACGTCTAAAATAGTACTAGTTCCCTCCAAAAGTATCCAAATTTAACGGTAGCATATAAATTTGTCTTATAAAGATCAGATTCCTTCTTTTTTGTTTCACTTTTAGTCCTCACTAGTATTATTTTATTGAGGCCTATTTGGATTTGAAGTTGATGGATTCGGAGGAGGTGTCGGATATTAAAGTGAACTGAACTTGTTGGTCACAGAAAATGGTTTCTCTTCTATGATCTCTAGCAAGTTCTTGTACTTCCATTTAGCTTAGGGTACAAAATCAATTTACCAAAAAAGTCTTTGAATTTGACGAGATAATTTTGAACATGGTCCATGGCAAGTCTTTCTAGATGTGAAATCGTAAAAAAAGAAATATGTATGGTGGAAGTTATCTCTTTTACCAGCATTTATCGAAAAACGCCGACATAATTAAACAGACAAAGCAGGCTCTACAGCCAGGATCGATACTATACCCACACTGAATGGGACAAAGGATTCCCCTAGTTGACCACGCATCCATATCTGTTTATCTAAATCAGACTATGCAAACTAACAAGTTCTTAGAACTAGAAATACTCATTTCTCCCAAGATCCTTCATTGATTTCATCTCTATTTTAGTCACCATGCCAAGAGAGTTAAAAAGTGTGCAAGAACAAATAAGGGGGTGCATTTTTGTACAAGTGTTTGCTAATGAAGAACAGAAGATGGAAGCCAAAGAAGGTGAGCTGAAATTGGTGCGCATCCAGGCAGGTATGTGGAGATTAACAAGGAGCCCATTACTGCTGCAGAAGTCTTCAAGAAGAACCCCAGACACAGTGTTACTTGCATGGATTGTGGTTAGACCTGAGTCTGTATTAAATTTAGGGAGAGTTTTTTACATTGTTCCTAATCATACAATGTATAAACTGATAAAAGCCAAAGGATATAGCATCCAACCTTCCTTACAGTCAAATCAGTATCCCAAAAGTTACGTGCACCGACAAGAATTTTGAACAAACGTCACCGAGCAAGTCATCTGTTGCGAGGACACCCAAGCACCAAGATCATGTTATGTGTCCAATTGTGTCCAATTGTAAGGTATAAAATTTGGATCCCACATTGAAAAATAAAAAATTTTCTTGTGAGGTTTATATGGACTTAAAGTTCTTCCATCTTAATAGTTAGATTTTAGAGTGTGTTCTCCAAAAGTTTATATCAATTGGTATCAAAATCAGACACCATATCTCTCGCAAAGCCAACTCGAGCTCAAGTAGTGACGCCGAAATTTCAGTGTTCGCCCGGCACTAGATTAAGCTAACGCAAAGCCAACTCGCTCGGATTGTTATGTGTGCCCAATTGTAGAGTATGAAATTTGGATCCCACATTGAAAAATAAAAGATTTCTATATGTGATTTATATGGATTTAGCTTCCACCTCAATAGTTAGCTTTTGAAATATGGCTCTCCAAACGTCTATATCAGACCACTGCCAACAATTTCAAGCCACTTGCTGGGAAGAGGCAAGTCCCCAGGAGCAAGCTGGTGGTGAGAGATTCAAAAGACCCATCACAGTTTGAATCTCTTGCCGATATGATAACCAAGTACCAGAGCACTTATAAAGAGTTTAAACAGATGTCAGTGACAGATTCTACATCCGACATTGAATCTTTTGATTTATAGACTTGAATATGTGCTTCAACTATTTCTTTTGAGTAACGAGTGGACGAGGCTCGATCCCATATGATAAAAGAATGCATTTCAGATGCTTGTCTTGCCATCCTCTCATCAGATTTGTTTGCATATTCATAAAGGGACCCTTTTGGTTGAAACATTTGCCTGCATATTGCTATACATGCAACATAGTCTTTTCCCTGGTTCTTCTTGAGTGATGTAAAAATAGTTGTTTGAGATCTAAAGCCCCTGTTTACCATAAGGATGCTAGGGTAGATCTGTAGAATGTAAAACCATGATTTGACTTTTGTTATGGCTTCAAGAAGGCCTAAGGGGATATATGATTTCAATTGCAAGGCTTGCACCCAAGAGTTGTTATAGTCGTTCTCGTTTTAGTAAAATTTTTAGGAGCATTCTTATATTTGGTAAACAATTTTTGCCTCAAATGAGGAAAATGTAATTTTGTCTGGTTTAAAGTTTGAAATAGTTTTACCGATGCTTTGAACTTTATTACTGTGATTTCTTTTCTGTCTTTGAGCTATGTTACTTGAGTTTAAGTGTCGAACAAGGGTATGTTTAATTTTTTTCAAGATTTTTACGTATTTTGAAGGTTTTTGAAAGATCATATCTCCATATTCATGTTGGGATATACGTCAGATATGGGTGTCGGACATAAATACTCTTAAGAAAAATGAAGAATTGGAACAATAGCTTTGAACTTGTTTTTTATGAATGAAAGTGATAAATCACGATTATCCTCTTATACACGAGTAAACATGGAAAATTACAATTGTGAAAATAAAAAAGAAAAATGAAGTCCTGATTTGAGTCCAACCCATTTGAAATATTTAAAAGAGAGACTGCGTTAGTGAGAGACCAATTTTGCCAGTTGCATTATATATTGGTATAGATGACCTTCTTATGACCTTAATTGTGTTATGCAAAAGCATGTTTTACAAACCAGAGAATTTATTTGGATGGTGAATTTCTGGGAAAAGAAAAGAAATACTAAATTAACTGTAAGATTATTAAGGTAATGATGGGGATTATAATCAGTTTAATTAATAACTTTAAAGTGGGGGCAGCAACTGGTTTAAACAAAGAAATGGAACTCTTTTTCACCATTATTCTTTGTGTCACCACCTAAAGAAATCTTTTTAGGTGGCAGCACTGGTTTAAACCCAGTAAGGTCAGCAATGGATTAAACAAAGAATGGAACTCTTTTTTTTTTTATTTTAAATTGAAGAAAGGAACTCTAATGCCTATAATGGCCATTTAGCACCCTAATTACTACCAATTCTATCATTTGCTTGCCATACTCCTGCTTGCTTCACTCCCTAGTTAATTTTAAACATTTTGAGCACCCACTTTTTCACCATTATTCTTTGTGTCACCACCTAAAGAAATTAATCTGCTAGTTCCCTGCCAAATTAAACTAGCACTGGGCCAACATCACCACCACCATTGCTGCATTGCCTGCTCCTACTACCAAATGACCAACACCATGTTTCTTTTTTTTCTAGTTTGGTGACCTACCATTATCTCTGCCGCTTTATGATTACTACAGCACCTTACTGCTTACATCTGCATAAAAGTTCAACTCCTTTTCTGGACTAACAGGCCAGCTTACCTCTATTTACCTAGAGAATGCATTGTAAAGGTTCCCCAAAATGCTTTAGCATTGGAAAAGTTCTTCAAACATCAAGTGTCACAGTGAATCTTTTGTAGTTACACATGCCTTTGACAGCCGCAGTGTAAGAATCTTTTCAGTAATTAGCAGTATTTCTTTTTCCATATGAGGATTTTTAGGTCTGTCATATTGGCCCACATGTACGGACCAGCACTAGCTGACTCACAATATTGCTGATTTTTTTCCAATACTTGATTTTATATTTTATGAAAATCATGATCAAGATTTACTGATTTAGAAAGATAAGCAAATTGCTTTGAATAGCAACCATGATTATTGCTTATTTTTTCATTGCATTAGATTGTGAATATTTTCACTCTTGTTAATCATGATTTTTACCTCTGACTTTGTCGCCTACTGGTTCATTATAGTGTAAGATTATCTGTATTCCTCTTATTAATCACAGTTAACCCACTTATGCAAGCACACACAAAACCAATATATCCAAACTCAAACGCTTGTCCTCTTCTTTATCAGATATGAGTTGCATGCTCAACTTGCTAAACTTAAAAAGAATTGCTATGACAAGTGAGAAAACATCAGATAGCAGTTCATATGAAGTTTAAATGGCAGAAAGAAATCAAGCAGCTAGTATTGCACCATCAACCCCAAGATCCCAATTTGCCTTACTGTTGAGGAAGAGCAGGTATCAATCCATTTTAGCGAGAAAAAACAGCATTGTCAAGTATGCTCGTTTCCAGTGGTAATAAAATGATTATCTTTGCTGTCATTTTCAGATGTGAACTACTACAGCAACTGAAGTAAATTTAATGGAGGTCATGAAATGTTCATTGTTCAACAATTACATTCGCATGTTTAAGGAATCTGTTAATTGGCTCTATAAAGAGAGGTGTCTAACTTGCTAGACCCTTTTTTTTTGTTTGTAAAAAGAAGGGTGCTAGCCAGACTGCATCTTGAGTAGTACATTTTAAGCAAAATGGTTGCAGCATTTGTTCCTTGTTGGCACTCTTATTAACTCATTATGAGTTGGATATATTTACATGAAGCAATTTATTAGTGTTCCATTATTGGTTTGCCTTTTCTATTTCCTAATCAACAGCTGCCCCCTTATTTTATTTTTCAAGAGATGGAAGTATTTCTGCCAAGCACTTTTCTCGTTAGCTGAGAAAAGAAAAAGGGAACCCTTTTTGCTTGTAAGCAGGTTATGAGAAGAAAGCTATGTTATATGGATTCGGTGTGAGTGTTGTGTTTAACTTTTTTTTAAGATTTTTATATATTTGGAGGGTTTTTGAAAGATCATATTCTTATACCCATGTCCGGATATGCGTAAGATACGGGCGTCGGATACAAATATTTCAAAAAAAATGAAGAATCGAAGCATAAGAAGAAAGAACCCAAAAAGCCCCTTTAGATCACTACCCATGTTGAGATTTTACCTGTAAAACCATGAAATAATCCACAAACTGTCAATCTTTTTCTAAAACAACTACCTCTAATTTGGGAATTGTAGAAGTAAACTGTCATAGACTCACTGTGAAATTTGATGAAACTTAATAGAACAGAAATAAGAGAGAATAAGAAGAGAGAATTTTAGAGATTTCTATTCATATCATTCTCGTACAATGCATTCAGTATTTGTAGTGCATTGTAAAAAGTTTAACAAGTGACTCAGCATAACAGAAATAAAGGACAACCGTCCATTACAATTATTCCTAAAGCAACCAGCACTACTTAGCAACGGTTTTGACAGTCTGTCTCTGTCTCAGTAGCTTAGCTCAACTCAGCTCCTCCTTTGATTTCAGCTGGTTCTCTTGAGCAACATGCTTCCAGCTTGCCCTTCATCAGCTCATTGTCATTCAGCTCAATCCTCAGCTCCATTTTTTCCAATTCTTTTGCATCTTCCTTCTCTATTACTTCCAAGTTCATCACAATACCCCCTCCTTCAGTGGTTCCTTGCCCCCAAGGATCAAACAAAAGAAATTGAGACTTCATCACAGTATAGTCTTCCCATGTTGCATTTTCAGGTCCCAGATTTGACCAAACGACCAACAGTTGCGTCACAGCTTGGTTGTGTTTTTTGACAATTCGCTTATCAATAACTGCAGCAGGGTATACTAGTGGTTGACCGTTAGTACCAACTTCAGGGGGAGCAGTTATAGGCACTACCTTGGGACCTATTTTCTTCTTTAGCAGGCTAACATGAAAAACGAGGTGAAGTTTGGATGTGTCTGGAAGTTGTAATCTGTAAGCCACCTTACCAATCTTAGCTAAAATGGGATAAGGACCATAATACCTCGAAGACAGCTTCAGGTTCTTTCGAAGGGCTAAGGACGTTTGTCTGTAAGGCTGTAACTTAAGATAAACTTCGTCCCTGATTTGAAACTCTCGTTCACATCTCTTTTTATCTGCATAAAACTTCATCCTGTGTTGAGCTTTAGTCAACTGATCCATCATGAGTTTACTTACTTGCTCCCTTTCTTTTAGTAAGTCTTCGACAGATGCCAATCTAGTAGGTAAACTAACATCCCAAGTCAACCTAGGTGGTTGATACCCATACAAAGCTTGCGATGGAGTTAACCAAAGGGCAATGTGATAACTTGTATTATACCACCATTCGGCTAATGGTAACCATTGAGCCTAAGCCTTGGGTTTTAAGGAACACATGCACCTCAAGTATTGTTCTAAGCATTTTTTTTTTTTTTGGATAAGTTTGTTCTAAGCATTGGTTGAGTCTCTTAGTTTGACCATCTGTCTCGGGATGGTATGTTGTGCTCAGGTGTACATCAGTCCCCAATTGCTTCTGTCATAACGTTTTTTTTTTGACCGCTACGACGAATTTTGAAAACAACAAAAAATGGAGTCGCCACCAATCTTTTTTGCTAGGTGTGATTGGCCACCTATTAAAACCGATTTTATTAAAATATCTTAAAATTAATTAAAACATTTTGTAAAACCAATTTCGAAGTCCGCGCTTTGAACCAGAGAGAAAACAAAATCGGGTTCGGGAGTCGGTTACGTGCGGGGAAGGATTAGCACCCCCGCAACGCCCGTTTAGAAAACGGTACCACTTGATCACGTGTTATCTTAAATCTCGGTTTAATGGATTTAACATCGGTATTTAAAAATAATTCTCTCTTATTTTCATTTTATTTTATTTTTTAAAAAAACATGTTTATTATTTTTTTTGCATTTTTTTTTGAACTGTTATTATTCTTTAAAAAAGGAAAGCGAACATAAATTTGTTATCGAAAATACTCATTAAATATTTCCGACACTCTCGGTGGTATTTAACGAGATCTTCTCACCTCAAGACATCTTAGGAATCACAACAGTGATATCCTTCGAATTCCGTCGTCGTCTATTCGCATTTATTATTATTATTTTTTTTTTTTGAAGAGTAAATTACAATGCTTTTAATAATTATTTTCGAAATAAAAGAAATTATCTATGTAAGAATAATTCTCGAACCATTCCGATACTTTCGATAATGTTTCGATTATTATTCTTACTCGGACCATTTCAAAGAACGATTGATACTCTGACCATCCCGGGAAAGAAATCTGTTTTTAGAAAATTTTATTTACCGAAAATAATTTTAAAAGACACGTATTAATTAGAAAAAATTATTTTATAATTTTAAAATCGAAACCGAGTAATAAAAAAATGTCGAATGCTGGACAAAAATAAATAAACAAAAATATAAATATAAATAAATGATGAAATTAAAACCATACTTGAAAAAATGTCGAGAATCCGAAATTTAAAATGCCGGATTTGATCTTCGTAAAACTCTTTGCTCGTACTCCACTACCTGAAAAAATCAAAAATAACAAAATCAAAATCGATAATCGTAAATTTTTTTCTTTTTCTTTTTTATATTTTTTTCCTTTTTATATTTTTTAATTTTTAATTTTTTTGATTTTTCTTGATTTTTTCTTGATTTTTTATTTTTATTTTTTTTTATATATTCATATTTTTCTTGTTTTTAATTTTATTTATTATTATTTTATATTTTGTGCCGAGGGGGTCGAAACCCGGGCTAAACGGAGCCCGGATCCGTGCCGAGGGGGTCGAAACCCCCTCGGATCTGAAATTTGGGAGTCCACCGACCGCCGGCGAAAGGCGGTCGGCGACGGTGGACGGCGGCCGGCGCGGTGGCCAGCCGCCGGTTTCTGGGCAGGGCTGAATTTTGAAAAGAGAGAGAGAGAGAGAGAAAAGAGGAAGAGAGAGAGAAAAAAAAATGATAAAAAAAAAATGGGGTTTGGGGTTTATAAACGGTGCCAAAACGGCACCGTTTAGGGGAAGCGGGTCAGTGAGACCCGCGCGTCGACCCGCGCGTCGACCCGCGGTCCGCGCGGGTCACCCGCTTCCAAAAAAAAAAAAAAAAAAACGCCGAACGGCGTCGTTTCCGCATTTATTATTATTTAGAAAAAAAAAAAGACACGTATTAATTAGAAAAAATTATTTTATAATTTTAAAATCGAAACCGAGTAATAAAAAAATGTCGAATGCTGGACAAAAATAAATAAACAAAAATATAAATATAAATAAATGATGAAATTAAAACCATACTTGAAAAAATGTCGAGAATCCGAAATTTAAAATGCCGGATTTGATCTTCGTAAAACTCTTTGCTCGTACTCCACTACCTGAAAAAATCAAAAATAACAAAATCAAAATCGATAATCGTAAATTTTTTTCTTTTTCTTTTTTATATTTTTTTCCTTTTTATATTTTTTAATTTTTAATTTTTTTGATTTTTCTTGATTTTTTCTTGATTTTTTATTTTATTTTTTTATATATTCATATTTTTCTTGTTTTTAATTTTATTTATTATTATTTTATATTTTTATATTTTTTCTCTTTTTTTTTTCTTTCTTTTTTTCTTTCTTTTTGGCCCAAAACGCCTGGTTTTGGGCTGCTCCAAAACCAGGCTTGGCCTGCTGGGGCCAGGCCTTTTGGGCCTGGTTCGGCGCGGGCCGGATCCGGTTTGGGCCGGATCCAGTCCAAGCCTTTCCTTCTTTTTTTTTGAAGGCCCGGGTCGGGTGCGCGGACCTCGGGTCGACCCGCGGGTCCGCGCGCGGACCCTTCTTGGGCGGAAACGACGCCGTTCGGCGTTTTTTTTTTTTTTTTTTTTTGGAAGCGGGTGACCCGCGCGGACCGCGGGTCTCACTGACCCGCTTCCCCTAAACGGTGCCGTTTTGGCACCGTTTATAAACCCCAAACCCCATTTTTTTATCATTTTTTTTCTCTCTCTTCCCTCTTTTCTCTCTCTCTCTCTCTTTTCAAAATTCAGCCCTGCCCAGAAACCGGCGGCTGGCCACCGCACCGGCCGCCGTCCACCATCGCCGACCGCCTTTCGCCGGCGGTCGGTGGACTCCCAAATTTTAGATCCGAGGGGGTTTCGACCCCCTCGGCACGGATCCGGGCTCCGTTTAGCCCGGATCCTCACCTATTTTTGTAGATCTAGGTTTAAAAAAACTTCTTTTTTTTTTGCTTGCTGCTTTGGTTTTTCTGTTTTTTTTTTTTTTTGCAGGTTTCGGTTTCTGAGGAGGTAGGGGTCGATCTGCTGGGGGGTCGGTGGTGGAGGAAGGGGGTCCGAATCGGGATTTCGGACCCCGATCTGGGTTTTTTTTAGTGAACGAGGGGGGGTCGATCTGGTGTTTTTCTTGGGATTTGGTTTCGAAAGGGGGTTTCTTCTTGATGGCCCCCTTTTTTTTTTGATCTGGCTTGTGGGGTTTTCTGTTTTTGTTTCGGATCTCTTTGTGTGTTTCGGATCTGGCCTCGTTAATGGGGGTTTCTTCTTCGATGGTTTTTTTTCTTTTTTCCTCTTTTTTTTACAGGTTTCGGACCTCCCCTTTTATAGGGGGTTGTGGCGGTGGGGAGGTCGGTTCGGGGCTGGCTCGGTGGCGGCGGGTTGGTTCGGTTGCGGCGGGTTGATTCGAGATGTCAGGCTGGTGGGTGGCTGGCGGCGGGTTGGTTCTAGATGTTAGGCTGATGGGTGGCTGGCGGCAGGGAGAGGCGGCTGCAACAGGGAGAGGCGGCTAGGGTTACTTAGGGGGGAAGGATATTGGTTTGGGCTTGGGCTTGGGCTTGGGTTTGGTTTAGGTTTTTCTGGGTTTGGGAAAATGGGCCAAGGTTTGTAGATTGGGCCTGCTGAATAGCAAGCCCGGTTTGCACTTGGTCCGGGTCGGATTCGGATCCGACCCGGACGAAAATTGGTTATTACAGCTTCATCAGTTCTGTCCAAAATAAACTACTGAACACCCTATCTCGATCTGAAATAGCCACCTTAGGTGTCCCATGTAGCTTGTGAACTTGGTTCAAGTAGAGTTTAGCAATGTTAGCAGCTGTAAAGGGATGGGAGAGTGCCAAAAAATGAGCATACTTAGTGAATTTGTCAATAATCACTAGAATGCTGTTATACTGCTGTGATTGAGTTAACCTTTCGATGAAGTCCATTGAGATGACTTCCCAAGCCTGTCTTAGAATGGGAATAGGCTGAAGGAGTCCTGGGGAAGATATGTGCTGGTCTTTGTTCTTCTGACATATGTCACGCTCTTGAACATATTGTTGGACCTGAACTCTCATTTTAGGCCAAAAGAAATTAAGCTTAAGCCTGTAGTATGTAGCCTGAGTTCCTGAGTGTCCACCCTGTGGAGAATCATGCAGTACCTGAATAACTTTCTCTCTTTGTTGTCCATTACTGCCCAAGTAAACTATATTTTTGAACCTCAACAGTCCATTAGAGAATGTAAATCCTGGAATGGCCAAAGCTGAAATCTTCTCTTGGGCATATTCATTATTGGTGTAGCTCTGTTCTACCTCACTCACCCAACTAGGAATTATGGTAGTGGAACTTAGGCTTGTAAGCTGAGCTTCTTCTTCATACTGCCTTGAAAGTGCATCAGCTACCTTGTTCAACTTCCCCTTCCTGTACTGAATGATATAATCCAGCCCACGTAGCTTAGTAAGCCCCTTTTTTGGATAGTGGTGGTCAGTTTTTGCTCTAACAGATACTTCAGTGACTCATGGTCTATCTTGATAATGAATGGCCCTCCCTCTAAATAGTGTCTCCATTTACTTACTGCTAACAAACTAGCCAAATACTCTTTCTCGTAAATGGACATGTCAGCATGCTTGGGTCCCAGAGCTTTACTTAGATAAGCTATTGGTCTCCCTTCTTGTGATAGAACAGTTCCAATTCCCCCACTGCTCGTATCTGTTTCTAAACAAAAAGGCTTAGAGAAGTTAGGCAATGCAAGTACAGGAGCTGATGCCATAGCCTCTTTTAACCTCTGAAATGCTGTCACTGTCCCTATAGTCCACTGAAAGCCATTCTTCTTCAATATATCAGTTAATGGCCTGCTAATAGTGCCATAATCTCTTATAAACTTCTTATAATACCCCGTGAGTCTAAGAAAACCTCTCAAGGACTTAAGGGACTTAGGTTGCTGCCACTTGAGCATTGTTTCCACTTTAGAAGGATCAGTAGCTACACCTTCAGTTGAAATAATGAATCCCAGGTACTCAACCTGTTTCTGGCCAAAGAAACACTTGTTTTGTTTGGCATACAACTGATTCCTTCTTAAAACACCAAACACAGTTTGAAGATGTTCTGCATGTTCATCTAGATTAGTGCTATAAACAAGTATATCATCAAAAAAGACCAGCTCAAACCTTCTTAAGTAGGGAGCAAATACTTCATTCATCAAGGCTTGGAAGGTAGCAGGGGCATTTGTAAGTCCAAAAGGCATGACTTTGAACTCATAGTGGTCTTGATGAGTTCTGAATGCTGTTTTTGGGATGTCACCCTCATTCACTCTGATTTGCCAGTAACCAGACCTGAGGTCAATTTTAGAAAAGTACTTAGCCCCTTTGAGCTCATCTAACAGGTCTTTCACTACAGGTATGGGAAACTTGTTCTTGATAGTCATATCATTCAGCTGTCTGTAGTCAACGCAGAGCCTCCAGGACCCATCTTTTTTTTTGACTAGCAAACATGGGGAAGCAAAAGGACTTTTGCTGGTTTGTATCACAGAGGAAAACAACATCTCTGCTATCTGTCTTTCCACTTCAATCTTCTGGTAATGTGGAAACCTATAACGTCTAAAATTCACTGGTTGAGATCCTGGTTTGAGGGGTATGCTATGATCATGTGATCTGGTAGGTGGCAACCCTTTTGGTTCTGCAAATACATCTTGGTAAGACAAGAGCAAGGTTTGCAGCTGTGTTGGGACTTCCATATCTTCACAATCCACATTAAGCATATACAATTAAGCTATTAATTCAAGATCCTTCTTAGTCATCTTCAAGAACTTTTAACCAGAAATCATTTTAAGAGTGCCTTGCTTGGTTCCCCCTTTCAATGTAATTTTCTGTCCTTCCTTCTGAAAAGTCAATGATATCTCCTTAAAATCAAACAGCAAAGAGCTGTAATTCTGCATCCAATCAACTCCTAACACCATATCATTTTCCCCGATTGGAAGAACCCTTAAGTCATGTGTGAAGAGGTGTCCTTGCATCAACCAGTTAAGTTGCCTGCATTTTGCTGTGCTATACAACTTCTCCCTATTAGCCACTGTGATAGTTCAAGGGCTAGTATGAATCATTTCCACCCATTCTTTAGCCCATCAAGGTGTAACAAAGCTATGCGTGCTCCCACTGTCAATGAGCACATTCAAGGGTTTGTTCTTGATGCTCCCTTGAATCCTCAATGTGCTATACCCTGAGCTGCTAGTAAGGGCATTGATTGAGATTTTTGTATTTTCCTCAATGTTGGGTTCGATCTCTTCATGTACATTCTCAACTGATTCTTCAGCCTTTTCTTCCACCTCTTCAGTTGGCTCATTTACTGTAATACAGTTGAGCTGTTTAGACTTACACACATGTCCAGGGCCATATTTATCTCCACACCTGAAACAGAGGTTTTGAGCTCTCCTCTGCTCAATGAGAGTTTGTCTGTTGGTAATTGGCTAGTTAGGTACGAGGGTTTTGGGTACTGGGTTGGTTGAAGGGTAGAGATTTCTAGGAAAGTTTGGATAGGTGTTTGAGTGGCTGGGTTTCAATGTAGGTTTAAGCTTCTTGGCTTCAATTTCTAAAGACAGTTCATGCAACTTGGCTTGTCTGTACACAGCAGCTGAGGTAGCTGGTTCATTAGCTTTTACTCTTTGCCTCAATTCCTCATTCAATCCACTAATAAAACTTGAGACAAAATAACCCTCTAGTAGATAAGGATTATACTGTAGCATATATGGCCTCAACTCCTCAAATCTTTCCTGATACTCCTCAACAGTGGTCTTTTAAACCAGCTTGTTAAACTCCTCAATAACATCTGAGCAGGACTTGTCACTAAACCTTTAGCACAAGTCATGGGTTAATTCTTGCCAAGTGACCAACCCTTTCTGCAGAATGTAACCGTCAAACCGTACTTCAGCCTTTCCTGTTAAGTACATGGCAACTATTTCTAACTTTTGGTGATCAGCAATGGAGAAGATGGCAAAGTATTTCTAGCATTTCTTGATCTATCCTCTTAGATTGGATCCATCAAAGGTAAGTAGTTCAATCTTGGGTCTCGGTGTAAAGGCATTCAGGGTAGTGTTTGGGGTTGAATCCAGCTATATGTTCATTGGTTTTCATGGGAAGTGTATTGTTTTGGTTTTCTGGGTTGTTAAGGTTTGGTTGGTTCTTAGCTAAAAGGTCAGGTTCATCTGGTTTATAGGTATATTTGCCATGCTCCTCAAGAACAGTAATTTCAATAGGATTCTTTCCTTCCCTTCTACCTTGAGGATAAGAAGTAGGAGAGGTATTTACCTGTTTGAGTAATGATTCCAGGATCTGGTTGGTTTGAAGACTCTCCTTTTAACAGCATCATCTCGATCAATCTGCTCATATAACCTTGGTTTTTTGAGAGTTTTGCCTCGATGCTTTTCTTCTGTTCTTCCCACCATCGAGGAACAGCTGTGTCCATAGTTTTCAAATTCTCCAGTTGTGCTTGCAAGGATTGAACCTGCTCCTGCAGGGTATTCAATCTGGTGACTTCTACCATGGGTGTTTGTTGTTTTTTACGTTTTCCCAATTTCAATTTTGATCTTTTAATGCCTTTGATACCAATTTGTCACAGACTTACTGTGAAATTTGGTGAAACTCAATAGAACAGAAATGAGGAAAAGAGAAAGAAGAAATAAGAGAGAATTTTAGAGATTTCTATTCATATCATTCTCGTACAATGCATTCAGTATTTGTAATACATTGTAAAAAGTTTAACAAGTGACTCACCATAACAGATATAAAGGACAACTGTTTATTACAATTATTACTAAGCAACCAGCACTACTTAGCAACGGTTTTGACAATTTGTCTCTCTCTCTCTCTCTCTCAGCAGCTTAGCTCAGCTCCTCCTTTGATTTCAGCTGGTTCTCCCGAGCAGCTTGCTTCTAGCTTGCCCTTCATCAGCTCATTGTCATTCAACTCAATACTCAACTCCATTTTCTCCAATTCTTTTGCATCTTCCTTCTCTATTACTTCCAGGTTCATCACATAAACAAGAAGAAAGATGTTTAATTCATAAGAATAGGAACATTACTGTTACCTGCCTGCCATGTAACTGTATGGTGTGGATTTTCTGATTTCTTAAAACATTACTTATTTGAATGCTTAACTTTCAGTTCTCCGAGAATTTGTTACCTACCCACAGTAGTTGATTTTGTTTGATGCAAAATGAACAGTAAATTATCAACTGTCAACACTGGTTTTTGGCTAATTTCTGTCGATTGATTTGGTCATGGGATTGGTATCAGCCCAGTTAGGGACCCAACTGACTTGTACCTTGCTGGCTAGATTCTGGAGCATGGTGTTAAGCACTGTTCCACAGTCCACTAAGCATGGCATTGGCTTGCTTGCTTGCATGCATGCTTTCTTGGTTAATCATCATGTTCATGTCACCGCTTCTCTCCAACATTAATCTGCCGGTGCTCGTCCTCTCATCAGTTATATATATATATATACATGCCCTGTCGGTCATGAAAAAGGAGCTATGAATCAGATTCTCTCAGACTTCTTTTTTTTTTTTTTTAATCATCCGTAGACCTCAACCAGTAAATGCCAAATCTGAGCTGCAGCACTGTCATTGACACTTCCTTCAGGCTTACGTCAATATCAAATAGTACTAGTTTTCTAGCCTTTTGTATAGTATTTCGTAAGCAATGATTCGGATTTCAAATTTGTCTGTTGGATTCAAGGTACTTGAAGTGAACAAGATTTAGTTTCATTTTTAAGAAGTAACGTATAAGAAGTTTGAACCATAAATCTTTTTTATTTGTAACAATAAAAAATTGTAATAACATGACATTCATACTAATCCCAGTCTATAGAAAGTTTACATTTTAAGTCTAATTTTTTTTTTAAAGACAACCCTTGAAAATTTGCTTAAATTTATTATCTTGTTTCGTTGTTCCATTTATTTGTTTGCATCCGAAAAGAAAAAAGAAAATTCAGGACAGACAAAAGCATGAAATTTGGTTCACCTGCCAACCTAACAAATTTTGAAACTTCCAGTCTTCCACAGGGTAATGAATGGATGCATTGCATTACACAAGCATAGAAATAGAAAAAAAGAAAGAGACATCATCAAATCTAAGGTTGAACATGTTAGTGAAACCTGTTTTACACTTAAAGCTCTGTAGAACCGTACAGTATCCCATGTGATTATAGGGCACACTCACTCACACAACAAAGGTCTTCCGGCATTCATGTACATTCAATTTCTCACTCGACAAACTCAGCAGCTTTAGTGCTTCACCACAAGTTTCAGAGAGGGGGAAAAAAAAAAGAAGAAGAAAGAAGTTGAGGCAAACAAAATGGGGCGAGTTTCTTCTTCAACAAGAAAGAAAATCAACAAATTGGGTTGCAAGGGAATTTAAATATCTTTCTGGGGCATAATGTTTGGAATAATATTGAAACATGTCTGGTACTGAACCAGTTAATACTAAAAATCTGGTTTTTGGGTTAGAAATCTAACTTTGCTTGTCCAATTGTCCTTGAAACATTGAATTGGAGCAGATTCAGCAGAAAGACAATTTGATTTTTTTGAAGAAAATCTTGTGTTGGATATCAGCAGCCAAACTTAAATCCAAATTGCAGGTAAGTAATGCTGTTTCATCTCATGGATATTATTAAGAGTTAAGGGGGGGGGGGGGGGAAACAGGAGGAGGGTTGCAAAAACATGGGAAAAGACAAAGGTAATAAAATGACAAATGACTTGCATTTATTTCCAGAGATCATCCATGTTCACCCCTACCTAAGTATAGACAAAAGTGAAACTCCATGGGGGAAAAGACAGAAAAAGAAAACCTAGAAACATTGATGTACTCCTATGATGAAAAAGCAGCAAATTCCTAACAGATCATTTCATTTTCTTTTTTCCCTTTGAACAAAGGATTTCAGGTATATAATTGGTTAGTGTAATTCATCGGCTCTGTTATGTTACAGATCTTTAAATTACACATCTTAAGTCGAGGCTCAATCAATCTTTACATGAAACTCAGAAGAGCAATGGGAATATTATACCCCATTGCTTGCTTTTAAAACTTGAACATGAAATTAATCAGGAAGTTGCAGGGAGTAGAATTAACGGGGCCTCAGCTTATGGGATCACTTTCACCCATTCATAACGTCCTGGAAGGGGCAAATCGTTCACAATATCAAAGTTATACCTGCAGAATCCAGCATATTCATAAGACTTGGCTATGCTCAGCTAATCGATCTATTTAAAGACTAAAGTCATTCAGAATGAAAACAACCAGCATTGTAAATTGTAATCACTCAGAAGAAATATGCAAAAAAATAAAATAAAATGATTAAATTTTTTTTTTAAAGAAGCTTACTTCTCAATGAATTGTCGCTGCTGTTGTTGTTCTGCACAGGCAAAAAATTCCTCCATTTCTTGTGTTGTTGGGATGGATCTCTGCAAATCATTCAACCCTCTTGGGTGAGTTGAAGGGGAGCTTCTCAGCCTTGTGGTCGAACCAGGATCTGCAATGGTTTCGAAGTCCTTTATCAGGCTACATGGTGAGCTTTCTCTAGTGCTCCTGCATAAAAAGTACAAATTTCTGAAGCTAACAGTTCATGCATAGTACTTGCCCTAAAAGTAAAAACAAAACCCTCTTTTTTTTTTTCATTTTCGTCTAAGCAAAGCAAAGACAATTTTAGGCATTAGTAAAATCTCTTAATTATAAACATAAACATAATTAATATTCCCATTAGAATGGAAGAAAACCTCATATAATGAAGAGACAAGCATTTAAAGAGACAAGCTTAAATTTGGCAGGCAGCTGACTAACAAAACGATAAGAAGCAAGAAGTTTGCGACCTTTTGTCACTTACTGCTAGACCCAACACAGAGAATCCCACATTCATGTTTGAGTCTGTAACTAGGCCCCGTGAAGATGATATATCATTGCTAACACCTATATTATCCGGACTCTTCATTTTTTTTTTTAAGTATTCATAACCCACATATATTCGGATATGGATATAAGATATGATCCTCCAAATATAAGATTTTTTTTTAAAAAATTAAACATATTCATATCGGATACATACTTATATTCATCACTCATCTTCGAGTTCGGTAAACATAGGCTACCACAAATGAGGCAGATTGCTGCCCAGTATTGCCAAAAGATTATCTTTCTTCTTTTTTATCTTCTATTTTTTTTTTTTTTTACTTTTTTATTAACAGAAAAAGGACAAGCAAACAAAGGATTGCAATCCGGAAGATCAAACAAACTGGTTTTTTTCTCCTGGTACAATGTACTTCCCAATTTCCCATATAGAACCTAACCTTTTCTAGTTATTAACATATTCCATGCACCAAAAATTTCAATTGAGGGTAAAAAACTTATCAATATCTCAAATCTTTTTTCTATTATTTTCATAAATCAAAAGCAACACCAGAGAACAAACATTTCATTTTACTAATATATAGTGCAGTTGTAGCAATAATGATCTGCTGAGGAGGAACACATTGTTTCAGAAACACAAGCATTCAGTAACCTTTTCATGTAATGACTTGGATACATCACAAGAAAGTGAAATTAAAAAAAAAACACACACACACACACACACAAAAAAAAGGTTAGATGTTTGTTGGGAAGAAAATTAATGATGCAACAATTTTCATGATCAGGTAACATGTAGATGTTTCAGTGACATTTCTTTTATGATTTTTATGATGTTTTAGTCATGGAGGCACCTTACTCTCAAAACCTAAGTAAACTAGTAGAACAGACAGCAGAAAGAGTCCTATATAACAGCCAATATGTTTTAAAAAAAAAAAAAAAAATCTTTGAAAACTGCAAAGAAATCTCATTTAAAGCGTCAAATAGAAGAAACAAAGGAAGAAAACTTGTGAAAGCTAGAAAAATGAGTTTTTTTTTTCCTCCCACTTTTAACCAAAGCAAATGGCAAAGAGTGGTAATGAAAGAGAAATGAAAGGCCCCAAAAGAACATAAGTAAAAGGACGTGACATTAACAAAAGAATTAGAAAAAATAAAAAGGAAATGAATGATGGAAAAAGAAGAGGAAGCCAACTGAGAAAAAGAAGAAAAAAAAAAACCTAAAAGAATAATTTTTTGAAAATTTTATCAGCCGAACCAGCAAAGCAATGCTGAAAAGCTCCAAAGCCTGAAAGCCAAAAAAAAAAGAAGAAGAATTTTTTTCAAAGATAATAACTAAAGAAGAAGAAAAGCAGACCTGTCTTTGAGTTCAAAATCCAAATTGTTCTCTCCAAAAGAATCTTCTTCTGTTCCACAACAAAGCCCCACTCCCAGAACAATTTCCCTGTTCCCAAAACACCCTTCACTTTTCTTCTTTTCTTCTCTGAAACTACTCTCTTTCGCCTGTTGTCTCTGTTTGGTTCCATTGGAAACAGGGGAAGGCAACTTCTCCAGCCTACGGCTCCTCAGCTGAAGATAAGAAAAGGAAGAGACATCTGGGGTTGAACCAACAACTTGGGCTGGCGAAGGAGATGGGCTTGTTTTTTGAAGTCTTTGCAAAGCTAGAGTTTTAGCAGCTCTGGTACGGGAACCCAATGTTGACGGATGAGAAACTTCCATCACTGCTATATCCCCTGTTATCTTAGATTTCTTCATGTACTTCCCCCCCTTTTTTTTTGGCCCTCTGTTCACTGAGAAAGAGAGTTTATGATTCTCACCATAGCTATTTGTAATCTAAACGTGGGCATCTAAAAAAGGGTTTTTCCTCTTCAAACAGAGGAGGGAGAAGAATGGAGGGAGGGAAAAGGAGGGACCAATTTTTTGTATCTGACAGAAGGAGGGGGAAGAAGAGAGAGAGAGGGAGATACAATGTTAGGATTGGGGTTAAGGGCACATTATATTTTGATTGGCTGGTCTAGCCCCATTGGCCCATTCAGATGTTTTATACAGCGATTTTTATTTGATAAATTGAAAGATTAAGTATTAAAAATTTAAATACTGAATTTATATTGTAAAAATTATTTGATATGTTATTAAAAGTGAAGTATTAAATATTATTATATAATTTGATAATTATAAATTTTGAATTTAATTTTTTTTATAATTTTAATTTTATTAAAATAATATTATTTTGAATAGTTCTGGATAAAAATTAAGAAGAATAATTTAAAATCTCATTTTTGTAATAAAAAAGAATAATGTAATTTCAAATATATATTTTTTAAAAATAAATTTGATTGTATGTGTATATAATATATATTTTTATTTGATACATTGAAAGATTAAGTATTAAAAAAACAAATTATTAATTTTATTGAAAAATTAAATATCGAATATAATTATATTTTTTTGATAATTATAATTTTTGAATTTTAAAAATTATTTTTTTCATAATTTTAATAAAATAGTATTTTATATTATTTTGAATAGTCTTGGATAAAAATTAAAGAGAATAATTTAAATATCTCATCTTTTGTAATAAAAAAGAATTATTTAATTCAAATATATTTTTTAAAACATTTAATTTGATTATATGTGTCTATAATATATATTATTAAAAAACTTGAAAATGAATTATATATATTTGTGTAATTTATTTATGGAAACATAAAATAGAAACTTATAACAATAGAAAAGAGATGACATAAAAGACCATTTTTAAGGAGACTGGCTGACCTAAAGCCTCCTATAAACATCCAAATAATGAATGATTAATCTTGTTCTCAAAACATTGCTATCAAGGTTAACAAAGATCACATTTCTTAGGGTTCAAACTTACAATCTTAAGCTCAATAGCCATCTTTTTTTAAAATAAAAAAAATGGGATATAGGTGGAAATAAGGTAGGGCTTTAATGAGAAAGTTAAAACCTGCAACTTTTGTTTTGAGTTCATCAGAAAGGCATTTTTTTGCCCTACAAAGAACTTGTTTTGTGGTTGCTATTTTAGAAAAGCACAACTTCTGGTTCAAGTAGTCCACAAATATCATCAATTTTTTGTGTTTTTGTTTATGAGTTCATTTTCATAATATTTGCTAACTATTATGTTAATCGATTTTTTTTTAATATTGGTGTTTGATACTTGTGTCCAACATATATTTCAGACATAATTATGAAGTATAATTTTTTAAATATATAAAAAATTTAAAAAAATTAAATATATTCGTATCAAACATATATTCATATTCGACAATCACCCGAATTCGAATAAGATAATGGTAACTATATTTTTTTTGTCTTGATAAATTCACTTGTTAAATTTTATGATTTTCTTTTTAAAAAAAAAAAAAAAAAAAAATACTCCATAATATACTACTAGTATATGTCACATTTCATTCGGTGAGAAAGGGACACATTTCATTCACTTGTTAATGTTTCTCCAACAGAGGCAAAAGACAAAGCAGAGGCGATTCTACCGCCCACCGACTAGGGCAAGGCCATTTAGATTTGGTCAGTCATTTTATAAGTAACTCTAACTTCCAAGTTCCAATGAGGCTTTGTTTTTTTTTTTTTTTTTTTTTCATTTTAAGAGTTTTTTTTTTTTTTTCTAGCATGTTAAGAAAAACTTTTTTATGTATTTAATATTATAAATTTAAATTTTTTATAA
Source organism: Fremontodendron californicum (assembly GCA_030761205.1). Classification (NCBI taxonomy): domain Eukaryota; kingdom Viridiplantae; phylum Streptophyta; class Magnoliopsida; order Malvales; family Malvaceae; genus Fremontodendron; species Fremontodendron californicum. Next base: position 17,531,396 of record JAULJL010000029.1, read on the forward strand.
TGTTGATGTGGGAAATTAAATATCATTTTCATTATTTAAAAATTAACAAAAGTTTTCACTACTTTATTTAAGGGTGAAAAATGTACTTTCAATTAAACTTATGCTGAAAATTTTAAATTGAATATGAAAATAAATAAAAATTAATTAAAAAAATATTTTAACGAATATTAATTCTAGATTTAGTTAAAAATACATTACTCATTTTTGAATAAAAGTGAACCTTTCAATATTTTTTAAGTAATGGAGAGGATCCTTTCTCTATTGATGTACTATGTTTTTTATCGTCAAAAGGTTAAAAAATTAAAAAAAAAAAAAATTAAATATAAAAAAGTAAGAGTATAAATTAAAAAAAAAAATCATTTTGAGACAAAAAAAAAAAAAAAAAAACAGACACTTAAGAGGAAGTATTACTTTTTGTTAGTCTAATCTATAACATCATTGTCCATCACTTACTCAAAGTATGGAAGGAATGAATTTTTAGATTAGTTCAATTGATTTAGGTCAAAAATTCAAACCCTAATATTTATAATTTTTTCTTTTATTCTTAAACTGTTACCTATTTTGTACCAACAAAAATTGGATGAAATTTATAATAAATAAATGCAAATGCCACACAAGATTAATTATGAAACTTAAATGAACCTTTGAAGAGTGTTTATTGAACAAGAGATACTCCTTTAAAATTGAGTTTTAAAACCATTTACCCTGTCTATTTAATTTCTTACACAATTTTTTCCCTTCATAATTCATACTAAAAAAACACTTAAATATATGTTTGATATTCTCTTACCCTTGTCTTCTCTTTCGTTTCATTTTTAATAACTACCAAGCTTAGTGTAAAGGAGAAGCTAAGAGCCGGTTTAACTAGTTTTAAAAAATATTTGTCATTTGACCCTGAAGCTTAAGCCTTGAGTCAATAACTTAAAATAGCATTTTACATTAGGGTTAATAACAGTTCGGTTTGATTTGGTTTTGAAAAAAAAAATAATATTAATTTTTTAAAAACCGAATTGAATAACATAAAAAATAAAACCGATTGGATTAGTTGAGTCGGATTTGGATTATTTAAGATTGAATAACTTGACATTCTAAATATTCGGATCCAGATTATCAAGTATTTTTTAATTCAAATTATTAATTTTAAAACTAAATCAATTTTATTTTAATACATCTATCTATGCTATTATAAAATTATTGATTAATATATTATTATAAATTTTAATTAAGTTGATATCACAAATCAAATGACATTAGCTCGATTGAAAAATTATATAAAAATCATATATTCTAATAATAATGATAATATAAATATCATTTCCAAAACATGTTATTTAAAAAACTATCACATTTTAATGATGTAATTTTTTTTTAATTTTTTTTTTCTTTCAAAAACACCGGAGCAAATTCTAACATGTTAAAAGTGTCCATAGTTGATTTTCAAAGAGAAATTAAACAATAACTTTATACTCATTACCAAAAGTACAAAATAAAATGATGACTTCTTATTTTTTTTCGGTACATTGATGACTTCTTATTTGTAATGCCTAGTGGAATTCAAGCTCCATCTCAAGTTTAATCATAAAAAAAAAAAAAAATAGTAATTAAAGTAGTTTTCATCATTCTTGCAGTCTATATTTTAATCTCTAATCAATAATTACAAATTACCCACTATTGGAAGATTCTCTCTTTCCTTATATATGTTGCTACATTTGCTTTTTAATCATCAAAAGGAGGTTATTGATGAGATGAGGAGCATATATAAATAGGGAAATATGTATTTATAGAAAGAAAAAAAATGTAATGAATGCATAAAAATAATATATTAAATATAATTTTTTTAAAATGATAAATAAATAATTTTTAATTAATGTTTATAGACACCGATTAAACGGACGTATATAAATAAATGTGGATATAATCATGGTGTTGTTGGTCCACATCTCGGCTGGAAATTGAATGAAAGAGGGCCAGTCTCGGGGCTGTTAAGCCAATATTGGTTCGGGGTTCTTTCATGTTAAGTTGGAGTGAAACATGAAAAAGTTCTGCCAATATATCTTCTGCCTCGCTCGATCGCCTGCTCCTACCCAATACTATTAAACTTGGCCTTGCAATATATTCTACCTTCAATGAGGGTCGAGGAACACTATAATAACTAATCTGTGCCCTGGCACAAAAGTTTTTTTTTTTTTTATAATTTGATAATAGAACAAATATCGTAAATGTTAGACTTTGAACTTTAAATTTAATGAATATAATCTCTTAAAAATAATTATATAACTAAACCCTAAATTTCTAACGCAAGATTTATACTTAAAAACAGTGATTTTTTAGGTGGAAAGTACTAGTATTATTATAAAATTTGGAAATTAAATGGAGTATGGTATATGTTGATGTCCTCTTGGTGGGGAGCTGATTTATTAGATGATTTGATTTTCATTGACTTTGAGTTTTTGTTAAGATGACAGAAGAGAAGTTAGAGAGCGTCGGAGTTGGATCTCCAGACGCGTAGGGCTGTAAATGAATCGAGTTTGAACGAATAAGCCTCTGTTCGTGTTCGTTTATTTATTTTTGAGCTTTTTTGTGTTCGGTTCGTGTTCTTTAAGGATTTTAAAATTGTGTTCAAGTTCTTTTCGTTTAAATTTGAGGATGTTCGTGTTCGTTTATTTAATATTCATGAACAAAGTTCATTTAAATTAAATGAACATGTTCATGAACATATAATCGAACAAGTTCGCGAACAATTAAAATATGTTCATGAACAATAAACAAATAAATCTAAACAATTTTAACAAACAAACAAATAAAAAATAAGTCAAATTTAAATTATTATTAAATATAAAATAATAAAATATAAATAAATTAAATTAAATTTATTATTAAATTGAAGTTATTAAATAATATTAATTATAAGTAAATAAAATAAAATATAAATAATAACAATATTATTATCGAATAATAAACGAACATAAACGAGTTTTAAACAAAATAATAAACGAGCTTTAAACGAATTATAAACGAGGTTGTTTGTGAACATAAACGAACTGAACACACATCTGTTTGAACTCGGTTCATTTAATAAACGAACATTAAAATTATGTTCATAATCGTTTATTTAGCTTAATAAACGAATATAAACGAACAAAAACCGAATTGTTTACGAACGATTTGTCGGACGCTCTGTTCATTTACAGCTCTACAGACGTGTTTTGATGCTTAAGTCAACAAAGAATGTAGGATGATTGGTAATAAATAAAGAGACGTTGGAGAACGGTATAGGTTTCAGTGAATTTATCTCAGATCAGCTTCCATTAGACTATTTATACTTGATTCGGACATCCTTAAAGATGTCACGTGTCGCCTGCTGTTGTGATTCGATGATTTAAGTGTGGACGGCCATCTCTCAATACGTGAAACTCGATTTGACATTTGGGAAACAAAAATGTGATCAGTGTCATTTACTTGAGTATAAACTGTGGACTTAGGTCTTGAATTTGTTGGGTTTAACAATATATATATATATATATGAGGAGAGATCCACTTATACTAGTGTAAAACTAAAATAGTTTTACACACTTCCTTAACTTTTTATTTGATTTATATTTGTTTAATCCGACTGTCCTATTTAATGTTTTATTCACGTAGGTCATGCACGTCGAATTTCGAGTAAATTAAAAATGTCTAATTATTTGTTCTATGTAAAAAACTTTCAACCGTTAAATATATATTAAAAAAGACAGTATTCTCGATCGATATGATAGAGATATCGGATCGATTCGAAACTTTACGTACATGACGAGTACAATTATATTGTTAAATCTAATGGTCCGTTTGTTAAAATATAAATCGTATAAAAAGTTACGAAAGTGTGTAAAACTACTTTAATTTTACACTAGTGTAAATGGATCCCTTCTCTATCTCTCTATATATATATTAAGGAAACTGAAGATTGACTGATTGATAATGTTTTTTGTAAGCAAAATATAATAAAATATGTGCAACAGAATTAAATTACATACCAATTTATAAGATAAGAAAGTTTAAGATGAAAGACTACGAAAATTTGGTCCAATCGATAATAAATTTGTTCCTCGTTATCTGATTTTAAATTCAAATCTTATAACTAGTAGTTAAAATTAACTTTAAATATACGATTGTTTTGAAAAATCAGTATATCTAACCCAAACTTACGAAACTAAATAATTTATTTATCTAAAATTTTACTGAAATGAAAAGAAAAAGTGGTAGACCAATGATGATTGTGTTAAAAGAAGACGAGGCATATAGACGGCGAGTCTGAGGGATTTGTTAACCGGCGGGCAGCCTATGCCTATCTCAATTAAATTTGATAATATTCAACACGACATAAGAAAAACAACTAAAACATAACACGACACAATACGAAAAAAATGTTAAAAATAATAGATGCTATATACTGTAAAAAGTAAACAAAAAGTAAAAGAAGAATTGAATATATATATATATATACGAACATATTACAACAAATATGTAGAAGCGAACAAAGACACTTACAATAATTGATTTGAAAAAATCAATATCTAGTCAGGTTGGACCTCTAACCTTAAGTCGTTTTTTGCCTGTCTAAGGTGCTTACAGTATCGATGCAAATAGTCTCCCAGGTTTCCTCGATATACGTTGCAAATGAGAGCACACCCGGATGCAACACAGTAAATAAAAGAATGTTGAAGTCTCTCTCTCAGAAGACAAGAATATTTTCGGTGAATTAGTGATTTGAAACAGATACAAACACTCCTATTTATAGATACAGAGAAGTCTGTTCGGTCAGACACATATGTTGGATAGGAACCGGTTCAGTCAATAGACAAGTCTGTTACAATGAATTGGTTCAATCCAACAGGCAAAGACACAACTGAAAAGGCAAAGAACGGTTCAGACAACCGAACAGAGACATTCTAGAAGATGAATTATTCGGACAAACATAAAGCTGGTTGGTGTTGAGCTGGTTCGGCTGGTTGGTGTTGAGCTGGTTTGGTTTGGACAAAAAATTAAGTCGGTTGGGCAGTAAAAAATTAAGTACTGACCCAAACCCAAACCCGACTCGGCAGATCGTGTGGTCCAGCCCAAGTTGTGTAGGTCCTCACCCTCCACAAAAACTTGGGTGCCCCTTAGGGCCCAACCCACCATGACACTCTAGCTTGTATAAACTATAAGCTAAAGCCATTCTTAGTCCTATGTGGGATTGACTACCACACATACCTTCAACCAACTTTCCTTCCTCTTCAAGTGGGTAAATAATGAGACTAATTTCTCATTCATTTTTATATCATTTGTGTACGTAAATGTACACCGTGTATCTAACTATGACAATCTATGTATTAGAATACGTATTTCGTATATATACACTTAATAAATACTATGATATCCAACAATCTCCCACATGAATGAAAATTGTCTGAATAAAACGACGAACTGACTCGGAGTATGAGAGAGACTTTCTTTGAAGAGTAATTGCATCAAGATAGGTAGCTTTTGGCTTTGAACCCTCCATAGTGAATAACTATCGGATTTACTCGGCTAACTAGTGAACATGATGTCTTGAATTATTCAGCCTTTAGTGTAAACCAAGACAATAATTATCACACAATTCCCCTTCGAACATCTTCGATTCTCACGGTTGTGTCCATTTTGGCCTCGGACACTTTCTGGTTTCTTATAAGTACTCTAGAGGATTTAGCCTGATCAATTCTCATAGAAGTGGCCACGTTTCTTACTCATAATAGATGATTGCTCATTAAGAGTATCCTGCAATACCCCACTTGATTATTATCAAGCTATAAGAATCATTAAAAGCATAGCTTATCCTATCTTATTTGCAGGCAGCACTAAATCATCATAGGAATGGATAAGAGTGTTTAACTCTTTTAGTGCTTACACACAGTTACATAATTTAGTTGTCCCTTTTTGAACCTAGATCTTGGGATCTCCAGTCAGCTAGGTTTGGTTTCCACTATGTAACTTTAATTTATAGGCTTAAAACCTATTCCCCTCGATGATGTATTTACTTGCTCTCTCGTTAAACCTTTAGTAAGCGGATTCGCAATATTATCCTTTGATTTTACATAATCAATAGAGATAATTCCATTTGAGAGCAACTGTCTAACGGTATTGTGTCTTCGACGAATGTGTCAAGATTTACCGTTATATAAACTACTCTGCGCCCTACCAATTGCAGATTGGCTATCCCAATGTATACTTATTGCCGGCAAAGGTTTCGGCCAACATGGAATATCTTCTAAAAAAATTCGAAGCCATTCTGCTTCTTCTCCAGCTTTATCTAAAGCTATAAACTCAGATTCCATAGTGGATCTGGCAATACATGTTTGTTTACAAGATTTCCATGACACTGCAACTCCTCCAATAGTAAAGATAAATCCACTAGTAGATTTAGAATCTTTAGTATCGGATATCCAGTTTGCATCAGTGTACCCTTCAAGTACAGCTGGATATCTTGTATAGTGCAGTCCATAACTTGAGGTATATCTCAAATATCTGAGTACCCTCACAATGGCCTTCCAGTGATCCTTTCCAGGATTACTAGTAAATCTACTCAGTTTGCTAACTGAGTAAGCTATATCTGGTCTTGTGCAGTTCATAAGATACATAAGACTACCAATTATTCTCGAATATTCTAATTGAGATATTGCGTCACCAGTATTTTTCTTTAGATCTAAATGAACATCTACGGGTGTTTTGGCTATATCGGTATCATTCTTGCTGAATTTCTCAATAATATTATTTACATAATGATCTTGAGATATTACCAAGCCATCTTGTGTTTTAGAAATTTTAATTCTTAAAACCACATCAGCTACACCCATATCTTTCATATCAAACTTACTGTTCAACCAAGTTTTGGTAGCTTTTATGATCTCATAGTTACAACTTAAGATCAACATATCATCTAGAGGTGGCAAAATGAACCCGAACCCGAAAACCCGCCTAGAAAAACTCGAACCCGTCCAAACCCGATTTGACCAAAAAGTCAAAAACCCGAACCGAAATGGCCCGAGCCCGAAAAGACTCGAACCCGAAAAAACCCGAACCTGAAAAAACCAGAACCCGAAAAACCGGAACCCGAAAATACCCGAACCCGAGCCCGACCCGAACCCGAATTTAATACTAAAAATAAAAATTATCAAATTGTAATTAAAATAATTTTTTTATAAAGCAAGAACTTTATTTATCAATTTTATTCTAATATCTTTTCTAATAATTTAATTAAAATTTAATTTATATTATATATATGATAAAATAATAATTTTATCAAAAATACAATTATATTTTGTGCTTATAACTTTAATGTCCCATATCTTGATGAATCCATTATCTAAAAATTCTAAACTCATGAAAATTTTAGAAATGTAAATTTTTTTCACATAAAATATTACTTATCGTTTATTTATGTTAATTTTAAGAGCACCCTTATAATAGTATAATAGTATTTTCTATATATTAAAATTAATTAATAGCAATTCATTCATTTTAACTTATCTCTAGTATAATAATATTTCTTATATTAAAAAATAGATAAAAACTATTTTTAAAAAAAATTGTTGCTCTTTACAACATATATATAGTTTTCTTAGGCATATTATTAAATTAAGTCATCAACACCATATTCACTTGTCCAAACCCGGATCGATCCGAAATATAGGCCTCAAATTCTGCCAAAACCCGCCCATATTTGTAAATGGATAGTCCAAGCCCGTTTAGACCTCAAAGTTGAATGCCAGGGTTCGTCCCTAAAAATCTCTTATTTTGTAATGAATATAAATTATAATATATTTACATGTTGAAATTCGAGTTCATCAAATCAATTATTTTAAATATTAATATGAATAATTTATAATATACCATATTTTTTATAATAAATTATTTTAAAATTTTATTTTATATAAAAAATTAATTTTATATTCTTTTGGTGCTAACAAATATTGATTTTAATAAATAAATATAATTAAAAATATCATATTATAATAAAAGATTATTTTTAAAAATAATTATAAAATTATTTTTAAAAGTAAATATTTAAATTATGTAAAAATAATTACATCTAACATAAAATAAAAATAATGTAAAACAAACCCGAACCTGAACCAGAACCGAACCCGACTGGGCCCGAACCCGGACGGACCCGAACCCGATCGGACCCGAACCCGAACGGACCCGAACCCGAATGGACCCGAACCCGATTGAACCCGAACCCGATTGAGCCCGAACCCAATGGGCCGGAAGCCGAATGAACCCGAACCCGAATGAGCCCGACCCGAACCCGCCCAATTGTCACCTCTAATATCATCTACGTATAGACAAACAATGACATATCCTTTATTCGTATCTTTTACGTATACGCACTTATCACATTCATTAATACGAAAACCATTTGACAACATTGTATTGTCAAATTTTTGATGCCATTGTTCAGGAGCTTGTTTTAAACCATATAATGATTTAACAAGTCTACACATCTTCCTTTCCTGTCCCGGAACTTTGAACCCTTTGGGTTGTTCCATATAGATTTCTTCGTCTAAATCTCCATTCAAGAAAGTTGTCTTAACATCCATTTGGTGTATAACGAGATTGTTAAGAGCTGTTATAGCTATTAACATTCGAATAGATGTTATTCTCGTAACTGGCAAATACGTATCAAAATAATCGAGCCCTTTTTTTTTGCCTGTATCCTTTTATTACAAGTCGGGCTTTATATTTATCAATCGTTCCATCTGTTTTCATCTTCCTCTTAAATATCCATTTGGATCCTAAAGGCTTATGCCCTTGAGGAAGATCCACCAGTTCCCATGTATGATTTTGCATGATGGATTCTATTTCATTGTTAACGGCCTCTTTCCAGAATTGTGTTTCTGGAGATGAGATAGCCTTGCTAAAAGTTTGAGGTTCATTTTCTAACAAATATGTTAGAAAATCAGGACCATAAGTAGTCCGTACTTTAGCCCGTTTGATCCTTCTAGGTTCCTCTTGTTCCTCTTCATCCATTTGTGGATTACTACCTGAGAACTCATGAGTTCTCTTTGCAATCTTGTTTTCTTGTTTTTCCTTATAAGGAAGAACATCTTCAAAGAACGAAGCATTCCTTGATTCAATTATCGTATTGATATGAATATCGGGAATGTCCAACTTGAATACAAGAAAACGGTAAGCAGCACTATTGTTTGCATATCCAATGAATACGCAATCAATAGTTTTAGGTCCTATTTTGACCTTTTTAGGTGGAGGAACGGCTACCTTCGCAAGACACCCCCACACTTTCATGTGTATGTAGTTTGGTCTTAGACCCTTCCACAATTCATACGGTGTCTTGTCTAACTTCTTCTGGGGTATTTTATTTAAAATATAATTAGCTGATAAAATAGTTTCCCCCTACAAGTTCTGAGGTAACCTAGAACTTATCAACAAAGCGTTCTTCATTTCTTTCAATGTTCGATTCTTGCTTTCTGCAATACCATTTTGTTGAGGCGAATATGGAGCAGTGGTTTGATGGATGATTCCATTTTCCAAACAGAATTCATTAAAAAATGAATCATATTCACCACCTCTATCACTCCTTAATTTCTTTATTTTCTTGCTTAGTTGATTTTCAACCTCATTCTTAAATAGCTTAAATGCTTTCAAGGCCTCGTTTTTGCTTTTCAGCAAATAGACGTAACAATATCGTGTGCTATCATCTATAAAAGTAATAAAATACTTTTTACCACCTCTAGTTTGCACAAATTTTAAATCACAAATATCAGTGTGAATTAACTCTAAAGGTTCACTACTTCTTTCTATTGAATAGAAATGAGCCTTAGCTAATTTAGATTCTACACAAATTTCACATTTGTGATTCTTGTCAATGACAAATTTCGGAAGTAAATCCAAATTGCTGATTTTCTGCAGGGTCTTGTAATTTACATGACCTAATCTACCATGCCATAAAGTAGGGGACTCAACCAAGTAAACAGAAGAAATATTATTATTAATAATCTTATTCTTGGGTACAATTGTCATAACATTGAGCTTAAAATGCCCATCACAAAGATATCCCCTTCCCACAAATATCCCACTCTTGGTGAGTACAAATTTATCAGACTCGAATACGAGCCTAAACCCATTCTTGCTCAGTAAAGAGCCGAAAACCAAATTCTTTCGGATTTCGGGAGCATGAACAACATTGTTCAATGTGAGTTCCTTCCCGGAGGTCATCTTGAGTACCACATTTTCATGGCCTCGTACCTTGCAAGCCGTAGAGTTTCCCATAAATAGTTGCTCATCATTAGCAGCTTCTTTATATTCGGAGAAACTATTCCTTTCAGAACACACGTGACAAGTGGCCTCGGTATCAACCCACCAAGTCTTAGGGTTTTCCACCAAGTTCACTTGTGAAACAATAGCAGCAAGCTCAAAATCATCAACTAGGTTGGCTTGAGCTTTCTTTTTCTTGTTCTGTCTGCAGTCCTTTGCACGGTGTCCAGGCTTGTTACAGTTGAAACAAGTTCCCGTGAACTTCCTAAAATCCGTTCCCTTCTTTGCTTGGGAAGAACTTGAACCAACGAATTTCCTCTTGTTGGTCTTTTTCGAATGTTCAACAACATTCGCTTTGGCTTCCATGGTCTGGACCATGACCTCTTCTCTGAACTACGATTATCCTCCTCGATTCTCAATCGAACAATCTAGTCCTCTAAAGACATCTCCTTTCGTTTGTGCTTTAAATAGTTCTTGAAATCCTTCCACGAAGGAGGGAGTTTCTCTATCAAAGTTGTCGTTTCGAATGATTAACTAAGAGTCATTCCCTCGGCAAAAATCTCATGGAGAATCAATTGAAACTCTTAGACTTGACTAATAATGGTTTTCGAGTCCACCATCTTAAAATCCAGAAACCGACCAACCACAAATTTCTTTGTGCCGGCGCCCTCGGTTCTGTATTTCCTTTCCAAAGACTCCCACAGCTCTCTCGCTGTCTTTATTGGACTATACACGTTGTATAACGTGTTGTCCAAACCATTGAGGATGTAGTTCTTGCATAGGAATTCAGAATGCTTCCATGCATCTACCGAGGCTACAATTGTATATCAGTCTCTCCCTCGTTCAAAGTCGGGGCCTCCTCCCGTAAGAACTTGGCTAGATTTAGGGTGGTCAAATAGAACAGCATCTTTTTCTGCCATCGTTTGAAGTCCTGACCATTGAACTTCTCGGGTTTCTCACCATGTGTTACGTGTAGAGGTTGTGGCGCTACGGGCGCTCTAGCAATACCGGTAGATGTTTCGTCTATCTATTATTCCAAAAATAACAGGATCAACTCGAATAGTTTATACAAATATATTACTAAAAAGTAATGTATTTAATAAACAAAAAGAATATACTATATATATTCAAACAAAATATATATATATATATATATAAACAATATATATATATATATATAAAATAACCAATAGCAATAATGATGCAAACAGTTTGAACAAGTACAGAAGCAAATGAAGTCAGTATATAAACAAGTTCAAACACCGTAACAAAATATCCGAATATCTAAACACAGTATATAACAAAAAACAAAAAAAAAAAAAACTTCTTAAGATTGTTGGAAATAATAGATGCTATATACTGTAAAAACTAAACAGAGAGTAAAAGAAGAACTTAATATATATATATACGAACAGATTACAACAAATATGTAGAAGCGAACAAAGACACTTACAGTAATTGATTTGAAAAAATCAATATCGAGTCAAGGTTGGACCTCTAACCTTAAGACGTTTTTTGCCTGTCTAAGGTGCTTACAGTATCGATGCAAATCGTCTCCCAGGTTTCCTCGATATACGTTGCAAATGAGAGCACACCCGGATGCAACACAACGAACAAAAGAATGTTGAAGTCTCTCTCTCAGAAGAAAAGAATATTTTCGGTGAATTAGTGATTTGAAACAGATACAAACACTTCTATTTATAGATACAGAGAAGTCTATTCGGTCAGACACATCTGTTGGATAGAAACCGGTTTGGTCAATAGACAAGTCTGTTACAATGAACCGGTTTAATCCAACAGGCAAAGACACAACTGAAAAGGCAAAGAACGGTTCAAACAACCGAACAGACACATTATAGAAGATGAATTATTCGGACAAACATAAAGCTGGTTGGTGTTGAGCTGGTTCGGTTTGGACAAAATATTAAGCCGGTTGGGCAGTAAAAAAATAATAACTGACCCAAACCCAAACCCGACAGACCCGGCTCGGCGGTGGCGCGCGCGTGTGGTCCAGCCCAAGTTGTGTAGGTCCTCACTCTCCACAAAAACTTGGGTGTCCCTTGGGGCTTAACCCACCATGACACTCTAGCTTATATAAACTATAAGCTAATGCCATTCTTAGTCATGTGTGGGATTGACTACCACACATACCTTCAACCAACTTTCCTTCCTCTTCAAGTAGGTAAATAATGAGACTAATTTCTCATTCACTTTGATATCATTTGTGTACGTAAATGTACACCGTGTATCTAACTACGACAATCTACGTATTAGAATATATATTTCGTATATATACACTTAATAAATACTATGATATCCAACAAAAAATACGGACACGATACGAAAACACGAATATGTCAAAATTTATATAAATCTAAATTATTAACACATCAAAATTTATATTAATATAAAACACCTTAAACACGATTATAATATAAAAAAATACACAAACACGACAGGAATACACGAATTGTCAAGTCTAATCTCAAACACGATATAAAAATATAATATGAATATAATATATTTAATAAAAATAAAAATAAAATAATAAATACGATATAATATATTTAAACATATTAACACTATTAAAATAATATATATTATAATATTTTTATTTAAAATTTTAATACATTTAATAATTTATATCATATTCATATTCACATCATTAATATAAAAAGACAAAATATAATAAACATACACCAATTACGACCATTATCTATATATATATATATATATATATATATAAATAACTCCAACTTTTGCCAATTTTAGGGTTTTTTTTTTTTTAAGTACGGAAGAGTTAGTTAATGCACGATTACATCATCCTCAATTAATTCTATAAACACAACGATTCTATGGGGAATCTTTTGCTTCGCAAAGTTTCCCGCCAAAACCATTTTCACCTTATTTATGCTTTCATTATTGCAACCCACAAAATATATATATATATATATATATATATATATATATATATATATATGTAAATTGAAACAACAACACTTTTTTTTTTTTGAGAATTCAGATTAACTTAATGCTTAAATTATGAATTAATATTAAAATTGATCATTATATTTTAATTTTATTAAAATTTATCATTATACTTTTAATTTTGTAAAACGAAAATCCCCAACTAATTTTCATTTTGTGTGGTAATTTTGATTTATTTGACATGTAACGTAATGCTAGAAAGGAAAAGAAAAGACGGTAAACATATACTAATTCACAACCATTGTTAATTACCAGAAAAATAATCAATAAAAAAAATTTATTTCACTTCAATTTAATCCCAATAGTAATTTGAAACGTGCTAGAGTTTTTCAAGTAGCAGTAATGAGATAGTCTTTGATCTTATAATAACTCTAAAAAAATATCCTTAAAACATATATACTCAATAATGATACGATTTACTTATGATTTGGTGAAGGTAGGATGAAACCTTATGAAGATGTGAAGAATTTGCTTTTGTTCGGCAATTGAAATGACTACTCCTATTTTATAAGTGGAAAGACCAATGGGTTTCAATTCAATAATAATAATAAAATAAAAAAACTGCAAATTGTAAGAATTATATCTTTGATAATTATTTTCTCACACTTTACGCAATATTGCAATCATTTCATACATACATAAATACATCCCAACAATATGCAAATAGTACAAGGAACGTGGTCTGTTACTCCTTACCTTACCTTTAGCCTTTGCAAAGGGCAAAGGCCAAAGGCCAAATCCCATCCATGAAATAATGGTATAAGCACTTTTAAATATGAGATCCCCTTTGTCTCGGTTTAAAATTGTTAATCAATGTTTAATGATATTGATTAAAATAATATTTATATATAAATATAATTAATATTTTTTAAATTTTTTTTATAAAAATAATATATTAAATATAGTTATTTTAAAAATAATAATTAAATATTTTTTAATTAATGCTTATAAGATTTTATTAATAAGTATCTTAAAAATATTGTTTAAGATTACTATATATATATAAAATATAATATTTTTACTTAATATATTAAAAATAATGAATACAATTATCAATTATTATATTTAATACAATATTATTATTATAAATAATATATTAATTAATCTTAAAAAATATATTATCCAATCTTTTTAAAATTTCCGGTAGGGAAGAAAAGAATCTCCTGACAACCCTAAAACCGTAGGGGCTCTACAAACCCACACCTGTTATCCTTAAGGTTTAACCAATTAATTCGATTTTCGAAATTTTAAAATAGTTCCAAACAAATGCTTTCTCCTATCATCTCTAGTGAGAGCTGATACTTGTTAATATTTTGGGTAAATTTAAAAAATATATCCTTTACAATATAATATATTAATTATTAAATAATATAATTAGTAAAAATTATTTAAAAAATATATAAAATATAAAATTATGATGAAGAAAATTATATAAAAAAAAATTATCCTTGATAAAAAAATATTTTTCTTTTTTTTCTCTTATTTTTTAATTTAATTTTTTAATTAAAAATAAATTTTTTAATTTTAAAACATAAATTTTTTATATTTTTATTTAATTAAAAATTAAATAAATAATAAATAATATTTCTAAAATTAAAATTTTAAAAAAAATATTTTATTTTATTTTATAAATTTATTTTTAATTAAATTTTAAAAAAAATAATATTTTTTAATTAAAAAAATAATATTTTTTATTAAGAATAATTTTATTTTTATAATATCCTTTTTAATAATTTTTTACTATTTATTTTTTTAAATAACTCTTAATTATTAAATTATTTAATAATTATTTAATTATTAAAGACATATTTTTTATATTTATCAAAATATTTTTCTTCATTTATTTTAGTGTAACTTTAATTATTGAACACAATTTTCATAGTCTGTCTGTCTTTCTTTCTAACCCCGACAGGTTTCATGCTTCCCGAGGGTGATAAAGGCCGTACAATTGGCAAACGTGTGATTACTCAGCCCAATCATGACAATGCTCAGATCTCCAAATTCTTTTTACAACTACTATTTAACTAGGCAATGGAACGGGGTGGGGATGGATTTTGCAGTATCCGCCCTCGTCCCGCCATAGCACTGTTTTATCCCGCCTTCTGCCTCCTCCGTCATGAATGTTGAAATTTCAATACCACTAACTCCTCCATGGATGTCGGTTACATCCATAACCGCCCCGCCCCGCTCCATTTGATATTTATTAATTATTTTTATCTTTTTCAAATAATAAAGCATTATAAAAAATTTTTAATATAAATTCAATATAAACATGTTTTTAATCTAGGAAGAAAAAAAAATTATTAGGTTTAAGTTTTTTAAAAAAAAAATAAAAATAATAAGTTTAATTATATTATTTTATTATTATTTTAAAAGCTAAATATTTAAGGGTAAAATTGTAATTTCAGTATTCGAGGCGGGGCGGTGCGGAACAGGCAATTACCACAACTGCTCCATCCCCGCCTTTCAAACAAAAAAAAACGCCCCGCTCCGCCTCCATTGTTCAAAAAAAAAAACCTCTCCATTCGGATCTGATCGGTTCGAAATTCATCGATTGGATCGGATTTTGCCATCCCTATATTTAACTGCATATAATCGTTTTTTTACGTCCTCCCGCTTTTTTCTCGTTTTCTTATTAGCTGAAAAAGTGAGACCAAGCGTGAAAATAGGGCGTGGATTACACCGACCAATGAAATCGAGTATAACGATTGAAAATGGTCTACGGGGCAGATTTCACGTTTTGCATTCGCTTACCGACAGCCTGCAACTTTCAGGTTCTCTTCAACCAATCAGAGAGGGCATGAGAAAGCACATAGATTTAAGGATTTTCAGAGATAATCAAAAGCCCAAGCCCAATGAAAGTTATTGTTAGTTTTTCATTTATGAAATATAAAAGAACAGAAAGCAGAAGCAATGAATCTTCTTGGAGTTGGGACAAAGATAAGAAAGCCCAAAACACATTTTCAGATTCAGAAAATTGTGTTTCATATTGTACTCTCTACTTTCTTAACAAATCAAACGTAACAAATTATATACGTATAGTAATATTAATAGTAATGGAGTAGCTATTATAAGCATTGTTATTAAGAGTATCCTATCATGCTCACAATCGATGGCCAAAAAAAAAAAGAAAAAACATGCTCACAATTTGGCACAACATTCCCCCTATATCGCATAGAGCGGCTATTTTTAAGGTTTGATCCCGTGACCAAATAGACAAGCTACTCATTATAGCAGAATTATGAAGAGAATACAAAATAAATTACACACATTCCATATTTATACATCTAAAACTAAAAAAATTCTTCCATGCACCATTTTTGACCTCAGTTTCTTCCCAAATTTCCATGGGACCGGAAGAAAAATGCTTTGCTCCAGAGGTTTTTATTTTTTTCTTATCATATTTCTATGGTTTTATTTCCATAGCTTAACAGAGCTGTCATGACTTGCCGAAGCAACCATTCCTGTGACAAGTGACTGTGCCAATGCTGAAATTATATTCTCATGAGCCGAAACTGTCATGCTCTTATTCTCGGCCATGTTCCAGAGCTCCAAAGACTGCAATCCGCGTCGTGAAAAGAGGGAAAAAGTTAGCTGAAGATGAACTTGTAAAAAAATTCTCTTATGAAATAATGGACATGAAAGCAACATCAACTTTTCGCATGCTATACAAATGTGCCGATATGAGAGGCTATAATTGGAATATGTCATGTACCAAAGAAGAGAAATTTTGGAATATATCATGAAAAGAATGAAGTCACAACTTCTTAATACTAATTGAGATAAATTCGAAACTTTATCGATCAGTGAATTTTACACATAAAACTAAAATAGTAGTTTTACATCCTAAAATATCTAGAGGTAGCTAAGTTGGTTTGAATCTAGATCAACGCATCCATAAATTGATGTTTCAAAGTAAAGCAAAATAACTTAACCGTAAAAAGACCACTCAATAAGAAAACATAACTACTTCATGTTAAGGTCATTAGCCAAACCTCAAATAAACCTCCATGAAAGGAAACAGAAACCTTAAATAGAGCACATAGAATTACCGAAATTCCTCCAATCACCAGAAGAGTGGAATAACTTGGATGAAAGACACAAGAGTGGAACTGGTTCCCACCGGAACTAAGTTCTTCAACGCACTCCCCTGAAGCAACTGACCATACTTTTACCAAGTCGTGACTCACAGATGCCAAATAATCTCCGTTTGCATCCCAGCATATATAGTTTACCATTTCTGAATGCCCCTGTTAAGAAAAGGGAAAAAGGAAAAAGAGATGAATTGCTTATGTACTACCGAAGCTATTAATTATGATGAAACCTTCGCATTAGACTTCAATACGACATGTGAACATTTCAAGAATGGAAGAAGATTTGATCTCGGGCCAAAAAGCTTTACCGGAGCGCTAATAGTACACAAGCAATACCTGAAATGTTAATGTTTGCCTATCAGTTTCCACATCAAAGATGGAGACAACTTTATCTGACGCTGCTGCTAGCAAATGTCCAATTCTCGGTTGGAATCTTACTTGGGCCATACCTCCCTGCATCAGGAATTAAAGATAAATATTAAAAAAAAAATCTAACTAAATAGATAAAATGTAACGCACCATAACTGTGAAATTTGAAAGAGGTTAGACAGGAAAAAAAAAAAAGTTACTAACCTTGGACATTCGCGTGCATGAGAATGTGTTAAGATTCCAATAGTGAATTTCATTGTCATTATCACAAAAACAAACCAAGTCTGTCTTTTTGGGGTGGAAATCAAGGGACATCACAGGTGAAGTGTGGCTATTGTATGCTTGCACACAATAGTTTGGCTGTGACAATAAATGTAACTTGTTAACCACAGTACCATAAAAAGAAATCACACATGCTTCATAAAGGTCTACAATGCCAGAAAATTGACAGAGAAGGGAGAGAGTATAGAATAGAAAAAGTCCTTATCCCAAATATCTACAAAACTTTGACATATTTCCAAGTTTTAAGCAGCAGAGAGGAAAGATGATTACATTGGCTGCATCCCATATCCGCACAGATTTATCAAAAGAAGCAGTCGCCAACTGAGATGAATTTGGCCTAAAGCGAACATCAGTAATAACCAAGTTGTGTTCCTCTGGAGTACTCGCCGTCTGCAGGGTATCCATATTCCAAAGCACCACCTAATGAAAAAAATGCACGTCACCATGTCATCTTTCTGGTAAGTACTTATTATTTCTTCAACCTGTGTTTCCTATACATACTCCACAAGTAGAATAAATTAACCAGATAGAGGTGATTGTCAAGCCAGCTTACAAATTCTCTACAAGAACGATAAAGGTTCTATCATCCAACTCACCTCCCTTTTGAGTAACTTTCTGTTAAGTTACAACTGTTCAGAAAATGTTTTTCCACAATGGCTAATCAGGTTTATCAAATATCTTTTTCCCTAGTAACCTCAAATTTGTGTCATTTTGAACCCACCCAAACATGTTCAAGTTTGTTTCCATTGTTTTCACACCGAGTGAATTTCCAAACAACATATTGAGGTGAAAGATCTAGTTCTCATTTGTTATTCACATTAAGTTACATTTATAAATTTAATACCAAGGGGGAAAAGTTGGAAAATGGACAGAAGAGGTAAGCAAATACCTTCTTGTCATGCCCAGCACTAGCCAGCAACTTCCCATCAGAAGAAAAATGACAGCAAGTAACTATGCTATTTCTGGTCTGTATACAACCAACCTCAGCAAAAGTAAATCCTGAAATGGAGAATTTGAGGTCAGCATAAAAAAACCCATATGCAACAATATGTAAAGACAGAAGATATAAAAGGCTCACCTTTAGCAGACTCCTTTTGGTGCTCAGGACTTTGTTTAATGGTTCCATATATGTCCCTTCCATCAATTCCATCATGTGAAAGTAGCGTATCCATATTTTCATCCAAAGGATCAAACCTTTCTATGTCTTCCTGAACAAATAAATGATGCTATTAGAAGTAGTTTCAGCATTTCTTTTAACTTGTACACTAAAGCAAGCGTCCATGAAATACATATTGACACAACTATTAGCTAAACCTAACAAACAAGTCTATCAGTTTCACCAGCCAATAAGATTTTGATGTCTGAGCTAAAGGTAAATTATTGCTCTGTGTTAGGTTAAATGATACATCTCATATACTGCTAGAATAAATACAGATAATACCCTTGGTCAAGCATGCTTATGCTTTTGTGTGTACATAAAAGATAAAACTAGAGCATGCTTCTCTTGCAGGCTTCAAAAGTCATTTTACAGTCTGTAGATGGCCTACCAATAGACTGGAAGATGATGTAAGACCCACTGTTGTATCTGCGCCATATATCATGCTTTTAGAAACACTATTAACCTGCTGCAAACTGGTTGCAGTAGTTATTGCATCACCCGGTGTGTGAGTTGACGGTGGTGAATTTGGTGAAGGGCCAACTGTGTTTCCTGTGCCAGTGCTGTTAGCTGCTCCAGAAGAAGTGTGTTGTTTCCTTTTTCTGTTATTCTGCAATGTAATAAGCGGTCACATAATGTGAATTAACTGAACCAGAAGTTAAAGATTTTTAAGAAAAATCCATTCACAAAAGCATATTTTAATTGGGAGTCATATTGTAGTTGCTAAAAGAATTTTTCTTGTAAAGTAGCTCACAGTTCAGCTCATGAATGAGATCCTTCAATTAATTCTCATTGAAGTACAACCTGTTGCAGTTGTTGCGACTGCTGCTGCCGCTGCTGTTGCAATTGGTCCTGTTGTTGAGAGGAAGAATGTAACATTTGACCCATCTTCATCTGTGAAGCACCCAGCAAAACCAATCAGACACAAGGCATTTGCAAATACGCCATATTAACAGATACTGACCACCATAAAACAGCAGAGTAAAAAACAAGGCCAGCAAAGAGAGTTGCAAATATCAATGTAACCCGATAGTAGAGCGCAGGATTTAATAAAAGCACGTCAATTCACCACAAGTTACTGTGAACTTACAAACGTGGAGGCTGTGCATTCTATTAATAGACCAATAGGGGACATTCATACATTAATAATACACATTTTATTTATATCTCACATCCCATGGTCTTCCTCTGGTTCCACTGTCTGCCCATTCTCATACAAAACTTGAAGATATGGAGCATGCATGTGATCCCTTCCCATATTTAAAAATTAGAAAAAAAATACTTTCAAATGTCAATCATATATAGCTTCTCTTTTTTTTTTTTTTTTTGAAGGAATATATAGCTTCTCTTATCTCTGGAAATTGTAAACCTCAAATTTTCATGAGTGACCTTCTGATATCAGGAATATGTTCAAACCTTTGGAGAACTTGATTGCACAGGGGAGCGTATGGATCCATCGTCTCTAGCAGATTGACCATCTTTTGCATTCAAGTTACCCCTAGTCAATTGACCAAACCTACGAGGGTCTGCGTCCCCATAGTTTGTTGAATTTCCAAGGTTGCCTTGTACCTGAGCCTGGGCCAAGACGCGTTGTTGTTGTGATGCCAAAAGGAATTGATTTTGAGTCTGCAAATTAGGCTTTTGCATTTTTACACCCAAACTTGGTCGTAGCTGATCAATGCCCTGTACAATTTAGCAAAACTTAATCGAGTCTTAAGTATCTAGATCTGCATAAAACAAACGGAACAACAAGGACAGGAAAAGGTGAGTGAAACTTACAGTTAGAGGCCAACCCCTTAATGGAAGACCAGAGACACCCTGATTCGGTCCTGAGGCACACAGTTGAGATAAAGAGGTTAAAAGCAGGAAAATTTGGTCAAAAACGCTTTAGCAAATCCAAAATTTTTAAGTAATACTATAAAGAAACTCCCATGGAGAAAATTAAAATCCTAGAACTGTAACCAAAGGTTACAGCTTCAAGTTCCATGCAGAGTATCTCAGCTTTGTATAACTGCTAGACACATTTTTGTCTCAAATTTGCAGCAATTTTCACCCCTACCTCATCTTATGATTCTTATCTTTCTTGTATACCAGACATCGATTGTAGCATCTTCATCTCAGCTATACTAGTCTTCATGTTATGTAGATACTTAGCTTCCCAACATTCAATGCCAGCGTTGCTGGTCTAACATTCTTGATTGCAACTAATTTACCTTTTCTAGATTAAATCATTTAGGTAATACTTATTAAACTTTCAGAGAAAAAACTAAAGCTACCTAAATTTGCTCCCTGTAAAATCCAGCAACAATAACCCTAAGATGTCTTCTTCTGACAATATGAAACCTTACAAGAGGACCAGAACAGGCAATTTAAAATTTAACATCTATATCTATATGTATCATACAATAAACTTAAGAAAAAGAAAAAGTACTATCCGAATACATGTGATGTCATTAACATAGAAAGATGAAACTATATAGCCATAATTATTTTTCCATCAGGAAAGTCAGGTATCATTACCGGCACTACCTAGTCCTGATTTAGGCTGTAAAATTGCCTGCCCATAGATGGATGAGGGATCCATAGGTAAGCTTTTCTGATTTCCACCCAAATTAACTTCGCTTTTGATATCCTACAAATGCATAAATAGTACAGTTCAAATATACAGAAAGAAATTAGAAAAAAGAAAGAAGATACAAATAACATTAACTCAAAAGAATGCAAAGCAGATAATCTGGGCAGTTACAGTGGTCAGTGGTGTTCGTGACTGGATTTGTTGCAAAGCCGCTGACATATTTCCAGGGCTACCTTGCACCAACTGGCTGTATATGCAAAATGAGCCAGAAAAAAATTGAGAGTCAGTCCAATTAAATCATAGAGATGTAAACTAGGAATTAAAGTGCAAATAAGGATTATAATCATACCCTTGATGATTGGCCTGTGTTTTCAGAAGGGCCATCCTATTGGTATCAATCAGCGCTGACGACGTCTCTGAATTTACAGAATGAGGGTGTTTCACACGTTCTTCATACATTTTCATGGCCAAAACACTGGCTGATGGCTGTCCCATCATGCCTTCAGAGTTAATAGTATTTACAGAACCACCAAGAGCAGGATGATTGGGATCCCTTCTTTGCAATTGCACATTTCGCTGTTGCATTAGCTGCAGGTGCTGCATTTGTACTTGCTGTTGTTCCCTTGCTTTAATTTGTTGTGCCTGTTTTTCAAAAAAAAAAAAAAAAAAAAAACAAAGACGACATGATGAGATAAAGGAACCCAGGTAGGAAGTAATTGCACGGAATACTTTTTAAAAGAAAATAGAGGCACCTCTATATAAGCTGCAGCAGCCTCAGAATGTTTCTCATTTGTCCTAGCAATAAATATGTCCCAGAAGACAGACCACCACTCAAACAGAAATCCTCCCGGCGCATCAATTGCTGCAGAAACAATTTACATCTTAAGACAAAGCCTAAGATACTAGGAAAATAGGTAATACTCCCACTGATTTAGACAATTCAACAAGATAGATTAGCAGCAAAAATACTAGAGACAATACCATAGTCTAAATGGCTTCATAAGGCATGCATCATCAAAGTATTGTCAAAAACTCAGAATCATCGTATAATTCAGGCAATTCAGCTTAGAGTTTGCTATATAATAAATGAATTTGCTTGCAAACATTACCTACTGGATCTGTGGCAACCTTTCCTTCAGCCATAAAAGCTTTTGCAGAAGCATGCAACTTTCTTTTCAACAAATAATCATGAATATAAACATCAAGCCTGTAGCATGAACAAAAAAAATCACAATAATTACTACTTGAAGCTACTGAAGACAATAAACAAGTTCAAAATTAGTTAAACTAATAATCAACAAAAGCTTTAACAACAAATTTAACAACCAGTCTTACATCTTGTCAGCTTCCCAATTACTCTGCGCCATTTTCTTTTCCTGAAAAAGAAAAAAAAAAAAAAAAAAAAAAAAAACTCAACGCCATTGCTTTAGATCTTTCCTTAATAAGTAGTAATCTAAAGGAAAACACAACTTCTTTTAGAAAAAAGCAAGTAAAATATAAAAAATGAATACAAAAATAAAAGAGAATTCAACTATGTTCAGCGTGCGTTTACTAAAAACTGAAATTTACATTCTCTTCTCAGTAACGGCCAAAAAACTTCAAAACACTTTTCTTTTATTTTCTCAGCAGCCAAACAAACCAAAACTCGAAATTCAATAACGTAATTCACAATTAAGCTAAGAAAACATTACCAGTGAACTGGATCAATGCTTAAACAACCTCTCAACAAGATCTCCACTTCACAAACTCTAATTCAATCTAAAACAATTAAAAAAAAAAAAGTCAAATTCAGCAATAAAATCATTAAAAAAACGAATTAAAAAAAAATTAAGATCTTTATTTTATGACTGACAGAATTATGCAGAGCTTAAAGTGATCTGCAACCGTAACCATAGATTATACATATACAAGCTTGGAGAGTTTATAATTCTCTGAATTATTTCAGATGAAGAAAAAAATTAATTTATTTCTTCAAAAAACTGTGAATAATCCTTTTGAGTGTAACTGATGTAGTGCTCGAACTTTAACAGTAGAAGAAAAAGAGGAAAAAAAAAAAAGAGTTTTTTGCAGAATCAGGGAAAATATAGATATTTAATTAGTGGGAAAAAAGAGAGGCTTATTCTAAAGAAACCTAAGCTGCGGTTTGTTTTCAGATTCTTTTGCTTCTTATATAGAGTTTTCAGTTTGGAATTAGGTTCGGTATAGAAAGTAGGCAACCTTTAGTTGCTTCGGGTGGGCCGAATTGGTCCCCGGGGGTTGATGCGTGATTATGACTTATGACCTATGTGTCGAGCAAGTTTGGTTGTCAGAACTCAGAACGAAGCGTTTTGATGCACGCGCGTGTTAGGAAAAGTGCAAATGGAATTGAATTTGAAGAGAAAGTAAATAAGTAAATTTACATATATATATATATATTTATATTTATCTCTATTAAACTAAATAAAAGATGAAAAAAAATTACTCTCCTTTTATTTTTATTTATTTTTCCTTTTTACCAAATAGGATATAAATAAAAAATATTATTGCTTGCGTTCTCATTATTTTTTAATTTAATATTCATTTGGATTCGGATAAAATGTTAAAGTTTTGAGTGTATTTTAATGAATGGGAAAAATATTGATAAATAAGAAAAGTAAAAAACTATGAGTACAATTAAAAAATTATTATTTTAGTAGTCTACAACATACTCACTCAATGAAGTGTTAAAGTGAAGGTGACACATTATTTAAGTTGGATTTTTTAAATTTTAATTGTTATTATTGTTATTTTTAAATTATTTTTCATATTTGTTACTAAAATTTTCAAGATAAAAATAGCTATTTTAATTTGTTTTATACCTTTTTATCTTTCTTTTTTTCAAATAGCTATTTTAATGAGGAATTGAGAACTGTCAAGTCAATGAATTATCTTGGTGAAAAGGATTTTAATTTAAAAATGAGACTTCCAAAAACGAAGTCATTACTAATGGATTATTATTTGATACATTGTCAGTGGAGTATTTAGATCATGGTGATTGGTATCGTTTCGGTACCGGTGCTATTGGTCGGTACATCCTAGTTTTTAACTAAACTGGTATAGGCAGCCTTTAGTTCCGTTCCGATTTTGATACCAGCCCGTACCGATCGTACCGGTCTATATCGGTCTGTATCGGTCAATACTGGTCAGTACCGATATGTACTAGTCCGTACAAGATTTTGATTTTCTTAATTTAAAAAAAAAATCACTTATTTGATTTTTTAAATCATTTTTAATATTTTGTGTCATTATCATTTTTATTTTTTTCATATACATTTAAAAATAAAATATGTTTATTAAATTAAGCTATTGGACATAATTAATAATAATTTATTATATTTTTTAATATTTTAATATTTATTTTACCTATTTGATGTTTAAAATTTTTAGATATTAAATATTTAAAATTTATATTTGCATAAAAACATATATATGCATGTAATGAATGTATATTTGCATGTGTATATAATATATATTTTATTAAAAAACTTGAAAATAAGTTATACATATAAATATATGAAAAAATATTTGAAAAATATCGGTAAACCCGAAACGATACATCGAAACACACCAGTACTGGTGTACCAGAACAAAAATGGTACGCCCACCGATACGGTACTGACTACCTTAATTTAGACTCCACAAGCAGGGTTCAGAAGGTGACAGATTGTGGTAGGATATAGTAAAAAAAAAAAAACTAATTAAAAAAAAAGTGAGACATGTGGCAACCTTTTAACCCGCTTGTGGAGTTAAAAAATTTACACTGTCAGTGTACCAAAAACGAACCCATTACTAATTAGCTATTTTAGGTCTAAAAATTTGAAATTTTCAAAAATAAATATTGGATATTCGCCATTGCCTAACACGAATGAATGTGCTGAAATCTGGTTAAAGAGGCATTTAAGTTATTTTTTATATATTTTTATTTCATTTGATACGATAAGTAGCGTTGCACTAAGATAAATCAATCACATAATTCACATTGTAGGCAAAATGCTCCCGTAAAGTTGATCTCATTGAGTTTGGGTTTCTGTTTGGACAGGTCATCTTCGCCACTACCATTAGAGGTTGCAAAAAATTTATCGATGAGGTTGGAAAATTGATATTGCATAAATACGGACACTTGAATGTTGCTATTAGACCTGCTCATGGTTGGACAGTCCGTCCGATTCGATAGATTCGGTCCGTATTGGGTCGAATTTGGACAAGAGTTTTGATGATTCGGACCGATCTAACTCGGATCACTGTATAATAATTAAAAAAAGTATTTAAATTTAATTATAAATATTAATATAAAAATAATTTTTAAATTTTTTATTATTTTTTAAACAGTGAATGGGCAGACGGGCTGGCCCAAGCTTGTTCAGGGCCGAACCTGAGTAAAGAAGAAAAAAAATTTTGAGTGACGGTCCGACTCGATCCATGAATAGATCTAATTACTATGGTACATAATTAGAAACAGGGGAAAGAAAAAAAAAAAAAAAAAGAAAGAAAATAATTTATACAGATCAAGCAACGTTGGAAATTTTGGATCTGGAAATCCATTAAAAAAGTGAAATAATTTATTATCCCACTTCGTATTCATTTTAAAAGAAAATTCAATCAAATTGTTGGAAGGAAGGTATCAAAGACGTAGGCATTATTTGCAAGTTTCCACTGTATTGATGTTTATGCTCTTGATTAGTTGAACTAACATTTTCATTTCTAATTCAAGAGTAGCTTTTTAGATCTGCCAAAAAACATCAGAAGGGGATGTTGATGCCTGCAAAACCAATCATAACAGCAGCAGCTCCAATTAGAGGTGTTCATAGGTCGGGTTCTGGATCTAAATATAGTATCAACATCACGTATATTTGTTCAAATCTAATCTGACTCGAAATATGGATCTCAAATTCTATTTAAATTCATTCATATTTATAAATGAATAGTCGAAATCCGTTTAGATTCTAAACATATTTTTAAATGTTTACACTATAATATTATATATATTATATTATATAATATAAATTATATAATATATGTAAATATAAAAATAATATATTATATCAATGAAAAACAGATCGGATCAGGTTCGGATCTTGATTGTTGGAATCAAGATCCGGCTTATTTTTTAAACGGATATCATTTTATTTTTGCTCAAATTTATATTTCAAATTTAATATTTTTGTCCAAATCTTTTTAAATATCGAATGAATTTTCGAATTTGAACGAAATAACTTGATTCTTGAATAAATTTAACTCCAAGGCAATTTATGAGATGAGGAGCATTGCCTATTAGCGTATCGACTACTGCTGGCATTGGTAATTGAATAGTAAGCCCAGCTGTAGCACTGTTGTTGTGAGAAGAAAAGCTTTTGCCCATAAATAATCACTCAGCACATTACCCAACAAAGCTATATGTATGACGAAGGAATAAAAAATCAGGCATAGAAGTGTCAAAGTTGTATTCTCTTAATCACTCAAAACCTGTTCTCTTTCTCAGGTAATAAAAGGGAATGAAAATGGATAATTTGGTTCTTACTTTGACAAGCATTTCTTACCTATATTTCTTTAAAAATTCTCCTTTTCTCGTGAGTCGTGACTACTTGACCGGCCAATGAAACACCTATATGTTTAAGGATTTCTTTTCAGACCAATGTCCAAATTGTGTCAACCATTTGGTTTTGGTTGATGCCTTTTGTTTTCTTGCTAAGCAGATGGTTTTAAGATTCCGATTTTATTGTTGCTTTCTTCTTCACGTGTGAATCAGATGAAGAACAAGACATGTTTGATGAAATGGAGAATCCTAATTCATTTTTCTTTGCATAAAGAATATGACATTCATAGTTTGCATGAAGTACAATGGAGGTCCTGGCTTGATTAACAATTTTCACTTAGATTTGACAATATTGAACACGACACGAAAAAATACATGAATGTTTCAAAATGAATTATTAATGTATCAAATTTTATATAAATATAAATACCTTAAACACGATTATGACACGATAAAATACACGAACACAACATGAATAGACGAATTACCAGGTCTATTTTCACCTCTTATTACAATACTAGAGATAATCACTTCTTATCATATAGCACTCATGGGGTGTTATAACAAACCCAGATCTTTGCCATAACAAGAATTTAGGATGTCTGTAACAGATAAAAAATAATGTTCTCAATAACTCAATTTTAGAGATAGTCACTTCTTATCTTAGCATTCTTATCAAAACAACAGTATCAAATTACAAGAATGTGACAGATTTGGACTTAACATAGCCGCAGAAACCATGCCTTCAGGGATACATCAATATTAAGGGAGGAGTCTGTTAAGACAATGTCTTTCGAATTATCAGCTTTTGGGTGATTTTGACAATTAAATTTTATTCTCACATGCAAAGGTTTTATGAAAACGAGGTCTCTCAAATCTCTGTTAGATTTTAACAAAAACTGAATGCAAGAATTGTCACCAAACCCTTCAATTCTCTCGGGGTTTAAAATACCTGCTATCCTTGCGGCGAATTTCTCCTGATTGCCATCTTGTGAAACATGATTTCTTCTAAGTTTTACATACAGTGCTGCATAAATTATAATCTGTGTGATGAAGAGAAAGAAATCAGTTTCATGTCTTTGCAGACTCGACCTACCTTTTAAAACTAAACCTAGACACAGGTGCACTGCACCTATCACTAGTGTAGGGAGAGAGAGCAACCTATGTTACTTGGACTCGGGTGTGAGTGTCGGACACGGATTACCCGAGTCCGGTCCACCCCTGTACCCATGTCCGACACTCACACCTGAGTCCGAGTAACATAGCTTGCTCTCTCTCTCTCTCTCCCTACACTAGTCTTGTGACGGGTATGCGTCCGGCATGATTATGTTCAATTTTTTAAAAAAAAAAATTAATGTATTTGGCGGATTATATCCCCATACCCATGTCCAGATATGAATCGGACACGGGTGTCAGACACGGATACTTCAAGAAAAAAGAAGAATTGAAGCAACATAGAGAGCAAGAATACCTCACTTGTCCCAGGGCTTGTATTAACAACACAATCAATGTGAATTCTCTCATCTTCAGAATTTGTGTCAGTAGTAGCATTATCATCCTCGATTACAGGTTCTGATTCAGGTGTTGAAAAGGCAAGATTGTCCAGTTCATCATACCATCGTTGAGCAACACCAACCTGTATAAACCCAATAATTAAAATTAAGCTCCTTATCAGTTATCACACAACTAGCCATAGGAAATCACATGAATGCAAGGTAGAAACCTTCTCTGAGGATCCTGCCACACCCTCCACCGCCGATACCTCAGTAGCGGCCCCCCCTGCTTGGCACCATATGCAACTTTCATGCAAAGGTTCTACAAGCTCAGTGTCGGCGGGGATGTCTATGCTTAACCGAATGCCAACCCTACCTGTTAAGAGACCCAATTTTGGGCATAGAAAAAAGAATCATACACTGTCATGCAAGCACCTATTACATGACAATTTAGCTAACTTCACTTTTCTTTTTCAGTTTTGTTATGAAACTTTTGAGGACAAGAAAGATGAACAGCTGGGTTAAGGTGCCCTATTACAAAATTTATGATAAAAAAGGTAGCTTGAATGCCTGCATCAAACACAACAAAATACTTTAACTTGTTTGTTGAACTGTTACATGGTCCTCAATTTCAAGGATATTCCAAACTCTCGATATTTCCCATTACATTAATCATTTCAGTATAAAGGAAGTTCTTAGGTATCCAAAAAAAAAAATTCTTAATCACATTAAAAGATTACAAGTACGATCCTGAAGGATTTGGCAATCTCTTTGATATATTATGTTTTACTTTCAGCTGCACTCATAGTTAAATTGTTTTTGTTTAAGCATGAGGCTGAATCCATCAATTAGCCTATATATTGACATCATAACCAAACACTGACTTATCGAGGCAGATTGATTTTTGTTATTATTATTTAATCTTTTATTTGGGGAAGGGGGATTCGAGCCCTGCTCAGAGCATGGGGATCATGCACCCAATCATTGAGCCAAATGCTTGGGTCAGTGGAAGAGAAATAGCAACTAAACATAATTTGTGCAAGGAATGCAAAGAACAAGATATTAATTGTAGCAGTAAACTACCTGGCAATAAACTGAATTGCTGAATATGATCAGCTTGTCCGGCAGAAAGTCCTGCAGCACTATCAACCAGCCAATAAAAGAAGGGGAAAAATCAGTGAAGTTAGAATGAAACAAAGATCTCGCTAAACTGTCACAAATTACAACAATACTGTCATTATGCAGGGCTTGCAAGACATTAATAACTTGGCATGAATCCATCAATGTGAAAAAATTGAAAGATGGAGATTGAGGGAAGAAGACCAATGTAATTCAGGGTTGAAATGAGAACACTTCAAATTTTAGAAAGACAAAAAATACTAACCTAGCATAAAATCTTTCCAGAGGGAAGGACAACCAATAGGGTAGTCCAAGCATCCTGAGATTAGAAAACTGGAAACTTGAACCAGTTCCAGATTCTCTACTTAGTTTCAGAATTCCCTGACCCACTTGAAATACGCATTATGAAATGAGTAATCCTTGAAAACCCCACTACACATCTGATTAAAGAGGCAAAACATAACACAACCACAAAAATTTAGTACCAGTGTCACACATGATTATGTGATTTTGAAAGGTTGTAACACATGATATGAGACCAGCATACGGAAGCCCCTCTAGTGATAAATCAATATCAGTTTGCTGTTGCAACAGATAATCTGGCATCTTTTTCAAGAGAGATGCTTTCTCCATGACTAAGTGTCTGCAGAGCTCCAAAGTATTCGGAAATCCTTCATATCGGATAAGAAATGTTAGACGGACCGAGCTACATAATATAAAACAAATAAGAAACATATAGCAAAGTAACTTTAAACCTTTGACAACTTCTTCTATCTCCCCCGTTGCAAAATCCATAACCCATAAAATTTCAAAGCTGCAAATGGATACCACCGTTAAGTAGAATGATAAACATCAATTATGGAGCCTACTGATTGAAGGCATTTGCAATAACATTAAAAACATGAGGAAATAAAGAGAATAGGCCTGACCCATGACCAACAAGTTAAGCCCTTTCATATTCTTTTTCTAGTTAAACAAAGAAGTCAGAGGTTATACTGTTCTGCCAAAAAAGTAATCAGGGTATGTTACTAAGAGACCCCTGGCCAAAATTTGAGCAAGACAATATGTTTAACGACCATGAAACTTTAAGGAGTATGGTAAGAACTCTGGGACAAAAGCACCTAACATGTTGATAATAAAAGTATAATTAGAAGATTTACCTTCGACTGATAATTAAAAAACTATTATCCGCAGACTTTATCAGATGCCAAGGACACATTAGTGTCTGGGAACCATGCTCTTCATATTTCACATCAGCATCATTGACAAAACCCAGCTTAGTCCTGATCCAGGTCCACAAACTAGTACTTTTCTTTTTGATGCTAGATGATGGATAAACTGTTTCCAAAACCCTCCTTCCCAAATCAGCTCTCCTAATGGCATGATTCTTAACAGATAGGGACAAACCAAAAAATAATAATTTCACCCTAATTAAAATACCAATAGTTTAACTCAATGACATGCTACTACACAAAATGCCAACAAAGGAAGGAAAACTTATTCTATCATATTGCCTGAAAGATAAAATAACAAGAAACCTGACCAACATAAAGAAGGTAGGTAAATAAATCCCGAGTGAATATATGATAGAATTTCAAAGAATTTATCACTTCTTTTCGATCTATATTTATCTAAAAATAGAAATGTAACGAAGGAATATCTGGGAGATCTGTGACTCCAGTGTTGAGAGCCTAAAATGCACACTAAATACATCAAGAGAATTGTCATAAGCATTAAAATGAAATTTTGTTTCATACAAAATCATAACCACTCTCTTAGCATGGAGATTTTCAACCCCAAGACCTTAGTTTCTCAAATTTAAGATGCAATATGAAAGCATGTTAAGACCCTAAGAACATACCTCTGAATCTACAATATACAGGCAATCTTCGGTGGCATGATAGAAGGAAGCAGCTGGGCGAAGCAGCTTTGCAGATTCAAATTCACCATCCTCAAAACCTGGGCAAGAACCAATCTGACATATAAAAAATTTAAGTTTGAATCTAAACTGTTTTGTCTTTCAGCTTATAGATAAGGGGAAAAAATTGAATAAGGGGTAACAAGGAAATAAGAAAGCTTTGAACCCAAAATTTCACATCACTAGCCATAAATGATTACTAGTGCATAAAGCACAAAATGTAGGTGATATCCATAGGAGATTATTCAACAGTTCTTTATATTGGGTGACCAGGAATCAACTGCTGAAATGATGCTGACCTAACCTACTTCGGTTCATTGATGTTAAGTAGCCAAAAAGGATTAAAGGAATCAATTTGACATTTTTTTTCAACTTTTTGCCTTTTTTTTTTCAAAAGGAAACCTTAATGATTTTTACATTTTGCTAAGTGATAAAACAAAAAATATGTTGGGCAAGTACCCAATTTTTCTTCATTCTCTTTCTACTTGTTGCAGTATATACTAAAACTTATCAGTTAAAAAATTACATAGCTTAGAACAACCACCGGTCCAAAGACAGGCTCTTAAAACAGCCACTGCAGCTTATTAGTTTAAGTCCCATACTTACACAGTCCAAAATCTTCCCATTGCCATCAAATATAATTATCCGATGATGATTACTGTCAGAAAGGAACAGGCGCTCGCCACTTTCATCTGCAGATACACATGCTGTAAAAAGAACGAGAGCTTTGAGAATATTGTATTTTTCATTTCATCCAATCACTTTAAACTTACAAGACAAGCCATTATTATTCTTGAAAATGATATTAATTAGATAGAAAATCATTCAGTTTTAGATCAACCAAAGTTCCTGTATTGAGCAGAGTGATCCAGTGTTGTCATGGGTGCAAGTCACACTCTAGGGCTAGAACCATTATACTGCTAGAGGCATGCGGAACAAAAAAAGCACTTGCCTGAGTAAAGTAAGGCGCAATATGTATATGTGTGTGCTTTTGTAGGTGTGCCTGTGTATTTATATATAATAAGCTTAAGATATATAATTATGATAAATAAACTCTAAAAAATGGCCCAGTTTATCCTACAAAACATGCAAAATTTTCTTTTTTCTTGGTCAATATGCATGATTTCCTTATAGTCCCATGTTTGCTGTTAAATACTCAAACATTGAGAAGTAGAGAGTTTGAGATTGTCTCCTTTTTTCACTATTAAAGGTACAGGTAATGAAAAAATTTAAAATTAAGGAGAACTTAATCAGATGATTTTTTTTGCACCTACCGCCTTACAAAAGAGCGTGCCTAGGCCAACCAGGTGTGCGCTTGATCAAATGCGCCTCGCCTGAAAGGGTCTAAGGCACTATTGTTGTCTAGCGCTACGGCGCAGCGCCTTAACAACACTGGTTTGATCTAATTATTCCTCTTACAACATTGCTGAAAAGCTGATGTACTATATGGAAAATCACAAGAAATAGTGCTGTAAAAGGCCTATACCAGGGAAGTAAAGAAGTAAATTCCGTAGAGCAGTGCAAAAATGGGGTTCCTTAATGATCTCAGCTTCTTTTGACCAGGAGCTTTTCAAATTATGAAGTGCAATATTATTGATTTGGTATTGCACACTTAACCCCTCAATGGCTGCAAAAGGGTAGAAAATCAGAAGACAAGAAAGGTAAAAGTATGTGTACATACATGCATGGAGAATTATATGCCCCAATGTGCACATGCATATTGCATAAATACATGTAAAAACAAAGTTCAAAAACCATACTCATATCTAGATGATAATTACAATGAGAGGGGAATGAAACTCAAAGAAAATGGGGAGGTTGGAAAAGCCATAAAAATGTGGTTCAATATGGTAACAACCATGTTGAAAGAGCATGTCAAAAGTAGGAGCTTAGGTTATAGGAACGACTATACAGGAGAAGAGAAGGAGAAAATAAAAAGGGGGGGGGGGGGTTCAGATATAAGAACAACAAGGAGAGAAACACAAAGATAGAGAAGAATTTAGGACAATGCATTTATAGGTCCACCGTCTCATTTTTAGGCCTTATAAGTTATCTACGCCACAATGATACATATTCTTTTTTTTTTTTGGATAATTCACAATGATACATATTCTGTTGGTCATAATTGTTGAAACAACTAATCCAAATCAAAATATTTGTAACAAAAACTTCAACAGGTTTTTTCAAATAAAAGACATGAACAAGTAAATAAAACAACTGATAAACAACATAATACAACTGATAATCAGCCGATCAGTACTTAGGATACGATCTTGAAGGTGAATGCAACCAGGAATAGATAGCCAGCATTAATAAGTTATCCCTAAATGATTTCCTCAATGTGCAAATTATGAAAGCTCAAAGTTCACTGAATCATACTAAGAATTTTGGAGTCTAAAGGCTTGTAAACTTTGTATGAGAAGAAATATCTCAATTGTTCTAAAATGTAACTGAAACTGAAAGTAGCAATAGTTTCATTTCTGATGAAACATTCTCATCGTAAAGCCTACTATATCAAAGCAAAGAGAATTAGTTGTTACACATGAGAAATAAACATACCTTTATTCAGCATTGCTAGATCCAGGTCCTTCTCATGGAAAACTAGAGGATTCTTAAAATCTTTAGACAAAATGAAGCATGCCTCATCTGTCAACTAAATACATAAAGGGAAAAAGAAATCTTAATCAATCTACTTGATAAATATATAATGCCGAGAAATATAACAGAATAGATACTAATACTTATGAAAAAATTAGTCAACCATGGTAAATGTATTGTAAACCAGTTCAAAATCATAAAAGCAACAGAAAATAGGTATGTTGATACACAGCCATATGCTACAGCTTTAAAAGTCATGACATAGTTTAGAAAAAATCATGGCAAAAGAGCCATGCTTAGATTTATTTCCTAGTTCCAGGTTGCAATGAGTTGTCAATGGACGATATGAAAAGTGCTCTACTCTACTGTGTCATTCCTTTCCTTCTTTTTTTCCCTATTTCAACTGCTTTCCAATAAACTACCAATTGTTATATATAATGTGTAGGTACACAAAAAGAAGAGGTTAGCAAAAAATGGTATCTCATAAGTTAAGATTGATGCTATGTTTAACGCCTAGAGAAAACAGAAGAATAACAGCGCACTGATTTCTTCTGAGCAGCCATGGGAACCTTATTTGACACAATGACTTAATTAGGAGAATATAATTTTGAAGTAAACTTCAACTCTTACAAGTTTAAGGGAAAGCCTTTCATTCATGGAAAAGTATGGCTTTGCAACCATATACCTTATATAACTCCATTTGAAATCTGTACCTGAGAAAAGTTCTTGTTTGACAACAAAATAGGAAAAGTGATGTATTCTTTCATTATCAATTGAATAAGTTGACTTCGATCATCAGAAGAGCAAATCGAACTGCAATCCTGGAAACCAATAACACGTAGGGAAGGGAACCTACAACAGCAAAACATGGCTTTTTTTTTCTCAGAGAAAAAAGAAACCCAATATTCGAGAAGCTTAGAGAAACAAATATCCACTATCTCTCTACCTCTGCTGAAGCAACTTCACTTTTTCAAATGTAATAACTGGATCACATCCTACTTTCTCAAAGAACCTTCCAGCAACAACTAAAAACACCCCATCCTTCTTCAAAGAATCTTTTTTTTCATCAACTCTATTCAACCAGCAATGATGAGGACCTAAATCGAAACTTTAAGAATCCCATTATATCAGTTTAATTAACATCATTTCATAAAAAAGAAAAAAAGAAAAAGATAGTAGGTTTGAATACCTTGAAGCTGATCAAAAGCAGATTCAATGAAGGACAATAAATGGGTTTCAGAAGGAGGGTCCTGAGAGAGTTGTGAAATTGTTGAGTGCCTGAAAGAGACTGTCTTTGGTGAATTAGGAGAGTCAAAAATATAGAAAATTTGAAAATTAATGTTAAAGTAAGAACCTAAGTTATATGCTGGTATATGTTTTAAACTAAAAAATGAAGTGGCACAATGAATTGGAAAAAAAGAATTACCTGAAAAACTCTCGGAAAATCTAGTGTTCATTTCATTGCATTGCTGAGGCAAAGGACTCGAAGAGGAAGCTACTGAGTTGAGTACTCGTCTACACGGTTGATAAGGATAGCCTGAATTTGAAAGAAGAATTAATCATATATAATTAATTGGAAGAAAAAAAAAATGAATCAAGGAAAGGCCATAAAAAAATAAAAAAAAAAAAAAACCTGAGGAAAAACGGGGCAAAAAGCTTGAAAATTTTCTGAGATGCCGATGTCTCAAAGACATTTCTAATATTTTTTTTGAAGGAAAATAAAATGGGAATTTCCTTTGGAGTTTAATGGGTTGAAAATTTCTCTTTTTTTTTTTTTCCTGCAATTCCAAACTTGAAATTTGGAGTTATGAATGAACATCAGCGGGGTTTTTCACTTTTCAGTCTCCGGTAGGGTTTAAACTATCTGTTAGTTAGGGTCGGGTCATTTTAATTTCTTGGGCCGGGTGCAATAAACCCATTAAATTATAGCTTTTGAGCCTTCTTTTTCTTTTGGGCTTCTAAGAGGCATCAAATTGAAATGTTTTCCTTTTTTTTTTCTTGTGAAGAATAAAAACAAAAGTCACATATTTTCCCATAATTTAAATTTTGCATCCATTTTCATGGTTGTGTTGCATATTACATTTTTATTATTTTAAAACTTTTGAAATTTCCAAATAGAATTTAATTAATTATTTCTAAATTTGATATTTTTTCTGTCATATCATATGACATTTATAAATTATAATTAATAATATGGTACTTAAAAAGGTGGACTGACCCTATAATATATATAAACTATAAAATTGTTTGCAAATCTAGTGAAGTTGAAATTTATAAGGCTCTATCCATCTAGTAGTCATTGATAATTTTCTGACTATTAAATACTATTTTCATGGGACGACAAGCACTATTATCAAGTAAATTTCATCAAATATATAGTATTTTTTTTATAAAAAAGATCGTAATTTTGAAAAAAAAAAAAATTACAGATATTAAAATTCAAATATCATACAATTTGATGGATTATTGCATGAAAAAGTGCCTAGACAAATTAAGAACAAAGGTACCTTGAAATGACTTGTCGGGGCATATATAACGCCCTCTTATTTTTTTCCCCACATCTTCCTCAGCTCAAAATTCATAGATATAATAATAATAATAATAATAATATATATATACACTCACTAGCTAGCTAGGCTGGTAGCTGTTTATTAGCCTTTTCCTAGCTCTAACACCCTTATTGCCTCTCATTTTGCTTGCTAGTATTCTTTTAATTTGTCTTAAATAAGGCATCCAAGGAAGAAGGAACAATGTTGGATATTGAAAAGAATATGGAAAAATCAAGGTCTTTTCTTTTCTTTTAACCTAAAGATTCAAATAATTTTAAGGGTAAATATATGTTTACTCACTGATTTAAAATGCCTTTAGTATTATTGAGTCTGTCAAAAAAAATTAAAAAACCCTTTACTTGGACCTCCATTGCAAAGCATTTCCTTTTCCATTCTCATAATTAAATTCAAATGCCAATTAATTTGATGCAAAAAATCAAGGTTGATACATGAAGGTGATGACTCTGGTTAGCAGACGGCAGTCGTGACGGCAGTGTCGGTGGCTGACGGCGATTCCAGGTCAATCAGACTATTGAAGTTGGAGGGGTGGTGTTGATGTTTGTGAACTTGTGATACGTGATAGGATTAATTTAATATCTTATTTAAAGAAATTTCAATGTCTTACCCATAAAATACTTATTCTAAGACATAAAAATAAGGTTGAAGGAGTATAAGAAGCAAGAATGAATTAATGAGAATGTAAGATTTAACAAAATTTCTTTAAAAATTAATTACTACTAGCTAGTATAGTTCTGACATTTCAGTTTTCACCACTCTCTTAATTAAAAGCTTCATTTTTTATGCACCGGCAATAAAAAAATTTAATTGTTAAAAATTGTCACATGTTTCATTATTTTAAAAATATATCATAAGGATTATTTGTTATCATAATAATTTCGTTTATGAAATCTAAAAATTCTATTGGCGGTAGTTGAGATAATTTTTTTAATTAAAATGCTTCAACAAAGGTCAAATATTTATATCTAAGGAAAACGTTAATCAATATTTAATAGTATCGGTTAAGTTGATATATATAAAAAATATATATAATTAATATATAATTTTTTATTAAATTCAATAAAAGTAATATATTAATGTAATTTTTTTTATAAAATAATAAATAAAAAATCTTTAACCGATAACTATATGTATTTAAACGGCTATATCTAATATCTATATCCACCTCCAAAATTGTTGAAATAAAAGTAAGAAGTTTTGGAGTTTGGACCCAAAAAAAAAAAAACATAATAATTAGTTGAATCAGAAAGCAGATGATTGGCTAACATTGTATTCAACAACAGGAAAATGATACAGTTATAATTATGAAATCATGACTTTGGCATCTCGACTTTCTCGGATTATGTGTTCGAGAAGACAAAAGCAGAGTCCAAATGACTGACCAAATAATTTTTTCAGACAAAACAAAAGTTCTTCTCATCATCTCTTCTTCACTGTGACACAGCTGCCATTTTGGTCCAGCCGATTTCCTTCTTATCTGCCCTTAATTCCTTCCCTTTGTATGCTTTCATGACCAGAGAAGATCAATGGACTCTCAAGTCTTAACCATGCTAATGAAGACCTGATCTTCTCCTTTTCATTCCTTTTATCTATTTTTGTCAAAATCAATCTGCCATTGTTGTTAACTTGTACTAAGTCTACACTCATCAAGGAGATCTTTTCCATGTACATTGAAATAGGAGGCAGAGCCTGGAGAGACTTAAGATTTGTCACTGGATTTTAAGGGTTTTTTTTTTTTTACAAAAAGAAGCAAGCAAGCAACCCACTAGGAGTCACACTATAGTTTCAAGATTTTTCTTTAAAACTATATATGTTTCACTTGTAAGAAGACTAAAAAGGAGATTCATATCCCACCCAAGAAATTAATCACATGAAAGATAGGAATTTCAAGCCACCCCCACCCCAAAAGAAAATTAACAATTTTAACTTCATTAATTAATAAGAAACTTAATAACATAGCAATGAATAAAATCATATAAGAAATCAAAAGTAAATATATAAACCATACCATCATCATCTATATATGAAACATGTAGAAAAATATAGAGTATCTCTCTTCCTATACATTTCTAGTTAAAAAAAAAAAAAAAGGCAGAAAATAAAGAAGTAATGCTAGTGATGATGACGATGATGACAACAAAGTTAACAAACTCCTCACAGAGAAGACAAACAGTATTAATGGCGGAACTAAACACTAACAGTACTCATAAAGATATGACAAACAAATTAACAATAACTTTTTTTCCATCACGACTCTATCATCTTCAACCCGTAGTTCATGTCTCCACAACTCAATTCCAGCTCACCTGTTGGAAATAGGGTTTGGACCGCTAGGAACTTCGTGAGCTTCGGCTCCAAACTCTCTACGCGAAGATGACCACGACGACGACGATGATGATGATGTATGCGCGTTTTGCGTTTTCTTGGGATGCAAGTTCATGGTAGAAGAGGTTGATTTTGAGGAAGCATCTAAGAGGAGCCTCTTGAAAGGGATTGAGGATGTAACATTGGATGAGTTTATGGGGTTTGTAGTAGTAGGGTTAACGAGTAGAAGGAAAATGAAGAAAAGGGTGAGGAAGAGAAGGAAAGAATGGGATTTGGCATAGGTCTCTGAGACTGCTGATGGTGTTTTAGGTGCTGCCATACAATCAAGGAAAAGAAACAACCACCCCCCAAGAGCCCACAAGGGTTCA